>JACEHZ010000386.1:0-125000 GCA_017893485.1 Hemerocallis citrina
AAATTCTAATACAATTTTAGGGTTAGTGATTAACGCTAAAATCTACCCACAATTAAAAAAATTACCCAATTACAAATCTCTAGCCCTAATTTTTCTAATCCCTAATACAAAACCCTAATCACAAAATTCCTACATCAGCCGCAATCCTTAATTCCCCTCCCCTTCGTCATCTCCTTCTTCCCCTATCCCAAATCCCATCTCCATTAAAACTAACCCATCACCACAGCGCCTCCCTCTATCTTCATCTTCCTCCTTCACCTGCGATTTCCGAAACCCCTCCTCGCCACCTACACACCCCGACTGCCTCACACCGAAGCTCCACCCTCACTGCCTCCTTCTTCACCCCAAACAGCCACGACCTCCTACTCAACCTCTCACCCCGACTGTAGCCGCTGCCTCCCTCACCCCGCTCAACAACCAGTCACCAGCAAACCCCAGTCCCGATCGAAAACCCCTGTCTTCCTCCCCTCCCGTCAACCAATTGCTCCCCGACGCCGCCGTGCATCGACTCGCGTCGCCGCCTTCGCAGATCGACGCCCTCCTGCCGTCGAGCCACGTCGGCCAGATCCCGTGGTTCCCCACCACTGCCGATTGCTACCATTCATCTTGAAGCTGATTGCTGCCATTACTTTAGACGTGTTGCTGCCATTGCTGTTCTTTGAGTGTTGTGCTCTTCATTGCTGTTCAAATCTGAGATCTACGCTGGTTTCTTCGAATTTGGTATACTCTTTCCACTATTAGATATTTGTGTTCTATTGCCTTATTATCTATTATATTATCTGATTTGCCTGTCTTCCACAAACATAACTTCGATTGAGTATTTCACATGCTTGACTAAAGTACGAATCAATATTGAACCTATTACTTGCTAAACACTTAGGGATTTAATTATTGATCGTAAGGTCGAATTATTAATTGGGACTGTTATACTTGATTCAATTCTTGAAAACCCATCAAACCTGTTAATTGTTAAAACTTTAAATTTTGATCTGCACTTATATGTTGGTAAAATTAATCTTTTAAAATTTTTGGAAATTTTCTATTTAGAATTAGTTTTACTTAAAAAAAAAAAACTTAGAACTTATGATAAAAATAGTATTATTATAATATATTGCATAGATTTACGCAAACAAATAAGTAAACTGTTTAAGAGGAGTATTTCTAGGGTTTTGAGCCAAAATGATTGCACAATCTTTCTCTCGGATATGCCTTGATCCCAATTCAATCTTCTAAAACAGTGAATAAAATAACTGATACTAGTTTACAAGGATATCCAAAGTGATCTTCTTTAAAAGTGTAGTAATTAAACTTGAAGTTCCAATGCCATTTAATAACAATTATATTTTCTGACAGTGAAAGAATTTCAAACTCTATGTGCGCATGCACAGTTACTTTTCTGTAGAGCGACATGGACATATACCCAATGAGAATAATCTACTCAGTTCTAAGAAGATGGCATGCAAGGAATGAATTTGACATTTTTATGTTGTGAAATTTGAAGAATTTATTAGTTATTGGTAGAAAATTACTGTACTTCTGCTATTGGATTATTTTGTATTAGTATTTTTCACGTGCGTTGTACGTTTTGATAAAGAGTTGGAGGATTTTTACAGCCGATATATGTGTTAAGAAATAGTTTTGGAATTAGACGTGCATTGTACGTAATTAGAAAAAATATTTTGAAGAAAAAACAACGATTTGTACATACAATGCACGTGTTTATAAGTAGATTTTGAGTTGTACGTACAACATATGTGTATGTTTGGTGTTAAAAATATTAAAATTTTATTTTTGCACGTGCGTTGCACGTTTTAAATAGGTGAAATTTAGTTTGTTTATTAGTTTTTGTTGTAATTAATGAGAGAGTTTGAGTTGCACGTATAATGCACGAGTTTGTATGTTTACAACATTACAACTCCAACTCTCCCATTATAATATTAGAGATTAGAGATTAGAGATGATGAGCTTGTATTATCTTTTAAGTTTCTTTTTTAGAAATTAAGATATTTACATAAATTTCGGTAAGTTATTAATTTATCATTAGTTTGAGTTTATATGAAACATTCATATTATTTTTCTGCTATTTTATTTTATGACTAGATTTGCTCGTGGCCACGTGCCTACGGTACGTCTTCAGAATGATACAATATATGAAAAGTCTTGTAAACAAACAGTAAATCAATAATTATGCAGTTGAAGTTTGAATAGTATGACAATAATTAGTTGTAAATAAAAGTCCATATTTCAATTAGTATATGGTGAAAAATAATTATAAATTGTGATATAAAAGTCCATGCCTCTCTCTCTCTCTCTCTCTCTCTCTCTCTCTCTCTCTCTATATATATATATATATATATATATATATATATCAGTAATTTACACGTGCGATGCATGTTTTAATAATTTTAAAAAATAAAAATAAAAACTCTGACGTAGGAAGGATTTGAATTGGAAACCTCCTTTATATTAGTTATGTACGTGTGTTGCACATGTTGGTAGAATGACAAAATGACAAGTCAGGAGGTTTCCAGTTCGAATCCTTCCTACGTCAGAGTTTTTGTTTTTATTTTTTAAAATTATTAAAACATGCATCGCACGTGTAAATTCCTTATATATATATATATATATATATATATATATATATATATAGAGAGAGAGAGAGAGAGAGAGAGAGAGAGAGAGAGAGAGAGAGAGAGAGAGATAAATAAATGAGTTGTTTTGGGGGGAATTTGAATTTGAGTTTTGGGAAGAAACTTTTAGGGAGAAAAATATGTTTTGTGAGGTTAGATCCGGACCTTTGATTTTGGGGGGATTGAAGGAGAGCCACTTGATAGCTTTCTTTGAGTTTTATTATATAAATATTCTATATTTTTTTCACCAATTTCTCATTTTCAATATTTTTTAAATCTTAAAATGTTGATTATATTGTTATTAAAAGTTGTGTGCTTTATATTTGTCACGCCCCGCTTCCCACTATACGGAAGTACAGATACGCAACTGAGACCCAGTGAATGATGTACATCATCAAGCTGTACAATTATAAGCTCAATAAGATATTTATAACACATTCACGCAGGTAAATATAATGATCACATTAGTTGAAAATAGAAGAACCATCATCTGGGTAATACATCAACATCGGGTCCAGATGCCCGAGAATACAAGGTGCCAGAATTAAAACAATACGATAAGCAATTCGTTATAACAATTAGATAAAATAGCGACTGAAAGAAGAACAACATGAAGTAATAATAATGCATCAACGATCGTCTAGAGAGTCTGTTTGTCATGTCCATCAGAACCTGTATAATCATTAACTCAAAGAAAAATAAAAATGTATCCATTAGAGTAAGCAAGTAGCAACAAGAAGTAAAATGGGGTAATATAACAAGATATAATATGGAAGAAACAAGAAGTAGCAGTGCAAATACAATATGGAAAGAAGAAACTGGGACAATATGATCATGTAAGTAATAACTGTAAACTAGTGTATTCAAGACTTCAAAGTATAATCAATTGATAACCTAGGCTCAGTTAATCGATAATTAATGTAATCAAGAATCAGGAATCATGTAATCAAAAGTCATGTAATCAAGAATCATGTGATCAAGAGCTATAATCATGTAATCAAGAATCAATGATCATGTAATCAATAATCATGCTTAGTGTCAATCTCGAATTTATCGGTTTTATTAACTTATATAATGCACGAAATCCTGTGTCTCATACCACAAGTTCGGGTGCATATCAATCATGTGACGATTGGACTTATGTAGTGAATTTTATAGGATTATATACTCGGGTCTTCCAGTAATGATATAAAGATATGTAATCAAGAATCGTGTAATCGAGAATTGTGTAATCAAGAATCAAGAATCAAGAATCACTATTCCGGAAAATACGGGCCCCCTTCCGAGTATACTCTCCTATATTGTCCACTACTATGTTGTACCCTTATAACCCCAACTTGTTAATTTATTATAATTAATTATGAACATGCAGTTGGTACGACTAGTGGAACGGTAAAATCAAGACAGTTAATTAAGAATCAAGGAAAATATCAAGGACGGTAATCATGGGTATGAGATATGAAAGGGGTACATGTATCGAGAGTAGTTATCATGGAATTATCAAGTGGTATAAAATGCATTATATGAGAAAATCTATCAATCTGTTATGTCGATGCAAGTTATTATTACAAGAATAACAATATACATAGTTCAATTCATTAAATATGAAAAATAACGGGTTTATATGCAAAAACGTCGAGATGAATTTCTAGTAAGCAACACATATCTGCATTCAAATTCACATTTCCGTTGCTACATAAAAGAAAATCTGATTCCGTCAGAGATTCTAGAAAGTAGACTCTCTTCTGGTTTCAACGCATATTCACACGATACATTCTAGAGACAGTAGCTACACATAAAAATTCATTCTTTACTGGTTTCGATGTTTCGTGCACATTCTGAAAATTCAGGAGTTACAGTACTAAAATATCAATAACTTACAATCTGTATATCGGATTAAGAAACCGTAAGATGTTTTGGATTCTAGACTCGATGGGCTACGATTTTCATGTATAAAGTTCTTGGATCCAGTATTGGGAACATGGTCTAATTCTCAGTACAAGAGACAGGGCAGTGATTTCGTACAGGTTCTAAAATTTACAATATGACAGTACTGAAATCTTGGTATCTCACAATCTATACATCGGATTGAGAAACCATAAGATATTCTGGATTCTACACTCGATGGACTACGATTTTCATGTATAAAGTTCTTAATTTCAACATCAGGAATGGGGTCAAATTTGCAGTTCAAATTCGGGAAAACAACAAGGCAGAATTTCGATTATTCGATAAAACGAAACGAAGTGTGTTAACGATTCAATATTGAGTCGATATAGCATGGAACAAGTGACTAGAATAGAGTTTGATAATAAAACATTATGATAACAAGACTACTTGCAACGAGTCCAAAGAAATGCTTGTACGGAAAAAGAAAGAGTGTACAAGATACTTGTCTTATAATGTGATGATTATAATCGTGGTGTTAACCACGAAAAGAAGAAGCGACGTCGGCAACAGACGGCGGCACAACAGCGGCAAGAATGGTAGCAAGAAGGCAATGAGCGAGCAATGGTGAGCGACGGCGGAACCTATGGTGGCGGCGTCGGGTTGTTTGGGATTGAGTTTGTGCAATGGCAGCAGCAAGAAGAACAGTGAGTAACTGTGTCAAGGTTGAGCGCAAAAAAGTGGCAAGGAGCTCGGGTTAGAGAAGGCAGAGGAAGAGGATGGCGGGAGGGGCTTGGGTTTTGGAGAAGCAAAGAAGAAAAGAAGAAAAGAAGGAGTAGAGACAGTGAGTTAGAGATTGCTGCATGTGTGTATATATATATGAGGGGAGAGAGAGAGACAATATGCATGTGTGTGTGTGTGTGTGTGTGTGTGTGTGTGTGTGTGTGTGTGTGTGTGTGTGTGTGTATATATATGTATATATATATATATAATATAGAGAGGGGTGGAGGCAGTAGAGTAGGATTTAGGCTGTAGGAGTAGGATGAGGTGTTTAAAAGCCGTAAAAATAAGTTTGGGGTTGAGAGCTGGCTGTTGGATTAAGAAATTAGATTAATATTAGGATTATGATTAATCAGGGTTTATATTTAAACTTCAATGGAAAAATTTACAAAAATTTAGAATGGACCAGAAAAATATTTGAGTTCTAATAAGAATGAAATAATGCCCGATAAAGAGTCCAAAAAGAATAAAAGAAATAAAAATTGATCTGAAAATTGAAGTACAAAAATTTACGTAATAAAATACGTACAACTGAAATAGAGGGTTATAATATTATAAACCTACTTTTTATTATACGTCGTCACCATTATGCATGAAAAATATACGATCATTTCTGTATCTTAATTCTTAAGGTTCTTAATTGACACTGAACATAAACCAATACTTGTACTCACGGAAAATGCAAACATTTCTCACTCTACATGTGTATTTCTAGTTTCAATAGAGTGATTAATTAGGAGTAAGGGTGTAAAATGAGGAGGGCGATCTGTCGTCCATCCGAGTCCGGCTCGAGAAATGGTCCGACCGTGGACCGTCCGAACAATTATATGAACCGAACTTGAACAAATTATTAAGTCCGATGTTTTACTGAGCTTGAGCCGGACATAAATTCATCCGACTATAAAAATTTTGTCCGACTCGGACCGAGTTGGACATAAACCCGTCAGAGTAGAATTTTGGTCCGAACTTAAACATTTGATTGTCTGGTCCCGTCCGGTCCGATTTACGGCCCTAATTAGGAGTGTACCTAAAAAAACGTGAGACAGAGTGAGAGAAGAACTTCAAAGTAAGATAATTATTTGACTAGTGTTACCCTGTGCATATGGCACAGACTAAAATAATTTTGAGGGTCTCATAAAATTATATGAAACTTAAAAATTTAGAGATGTTCCTTAACTATTTCAATCACAATATAAACAAAAGATAACAAATCTACATATTAACTAATTCACACTTTCAAACAAACCAACATCATTCTATATTTATATTCAATTGAAAGGATAGGAAAGGAAGAAATAAACGAATAATTACCGTAGTTGGGTTGTGGCTCTTCTCGGACTCGTTGATGTACTTCGATATCTCCTTCTCGACCGTGTGCTTCTTAACCGCCTTTCCTCTCAAATCGAGCATTCCTTCTTAAATCAAATATAATCAACATCAGAAACACATGGAGGGAACAATAATTAATAATTAGCTATATCAAAAGATGACAAATATATACATTAACCAATTCACATTTCGATATGTATTCAAACACAATGTCGAAAAATGTAATGAAACATTACATATTGAGATAAATAACAATAGCAATTAACTCGAAAGAAAGTATAATAGGAGATAAGAATATATATAACATACCTGATGTAATGGAAGAGTCTGACTTCCCTCAATATAATTGAAAATCTCCCACTATCTTTGAATCTTCACACTTACTGTTGAAAACAAAATCAACCGCTTTATACTCAATAAACATTATATTTCACTGAAATCTATATAATAAATTACAAAGAAAGCTATCAAGTGGCTCTCATTCAATCTCCCCTAAAATCAATGGCCTAGATTGATTCTCACAAAACATATTTTCTCGCTCAAAATTTCAAACCCCAAAATTAAAATTTCCCCTCAAAACTAAAAAAACTCATTACTTTATTACTATCTCTCTCTTCTCTCTTTACTTTTTTATATTTCTTTCTTTCTCTCTCTCCCCCTCTCTTTCACATTCTTTCTTTATTTATTTAGAAATTTAGATTTTAAGATTTCAGGTTTGTAAAATTTTTAGAATTTCTATATTTTTTTATTGCACATGTTATATTGAAAATAGCAAATATCTCTTCAACAGTTAAATTTCATCATTTTCGACACTTAAATTTCTAAGAAGTTGGATTTTACACCCTCATTTATAATTATTTTTCAACATATACTAATAGAAACATGGACTTTTATTTACAACTAATTATTATCATACTATTCAAACTTGAACTACATAATTGTTATTTTACTGTTTACATGGCTTTTCGTGTATTGTATCGTTCCGAAGACGTGCCATAGGTACGTGCCCCCGGGCAAATATAGTTTGCATATAATTCTAAAATATAATGTAACATTACATATTGAGATAAATAACAATAGGAATTAACACGAATGAAAGTATAATAGGAGATAAGAATACATATAACATACCTGATGTAATGAAAGAGTCTGACTATCCTCAATATAATCAAAAATCTTCCACTATCTTTGAATCTTCACACCTACTATTGAAAACAAAATCAACCGCTTTATACTCAATAAAACACTATATTCCACTGAAATTTACATATAATTCTCTCCATCAACATCATTGATGAGTGAATTAAAAGAAGTAAACTCTGAAAAGGAGGGAGGTTAAGATTTCAAGAAGGCATCTTCCCCATGATTTCAAGAAGGGATGTGGGTAAAGAGAGATTATTGGGCAAGGTATCAATTTTAACAACAACTCATACAATTCATCTCAATGAACCAACAATGTATTGTAAGATTACTTTAATCAACTTAGATTTCCATGAGGATGATCGATTGACAGTTAAATAGCAGGGAACAACCTGGCTTCAGAGAATTATATGGGATATCATATTGATGAAGGTAATAAGTAGATGCTATTGACCTCACCTGAATAGATCATACAAATATTGACAATTTCATAGATGAGAAGAAGTTATATTCACTTTCGTAGGGAAGTACTTAGTGTCGGATATTACTCTGATACAGCAAGAAAACTATAACAGGGAGAAAAAAACACACCTTGACTCTTATCAATACATCAATAGGACACAAGAGACTTAACTATCAATACAAATGCATAATTTCGTCCATGTTTAACTGAGTTTTTCTGCATAAAATATGTCATATTTAGTGTCGCATAAAAGTCTTTTTCTTGTATCAAGAATATCCATTGACATAATGTATTTAAGTATAAATGAGAAATCTGCACTAGTCATTTCCAGTAATAGTTTTTTTTAAGACACTTCCAGTAATAGTTGCAGAACTCAATCAAGACTGGGTAATATTGATCTCTACCTGTGTCAATCGATCGTCCTCATGGACAATTTCTCTGATACAGCAAGAAAACTACAACATGGGAGAAAAAAAAACACACCTTGACTCTTATCAATGCATCAATATGACACAAGAGACTTAACTATCAATACAAATGCATAATTTCGTCCATGTTTAACATGAGTCTTTCTGCATAAAATATGTCATATTTAGTGTCGTATAAAAGTCTTTTTCTTGTATCAAGAATATCCATTGACATAATGCATTTAAGTATAAATGAGAAATCTGCACTACTCATTTCTAGTAATAGTTTTTTTTTTATAAGACACTTCCAGTAATAGTTGCTGAACTCAATCAAGACTGAGTAATATTGATATCTACCTGTGTCAATCGATCGTCCTCATGGACAATTTCTCTGATACAGCAAGAAAACTACAACAGGGAGAAAAAAAAACACACCTCGACTCTTATCAATGCATCAATAGGACACAAGAGACTTACTATCAATACAAATGCATGATTTCGTCCATGTTTAACACGAGTCTTTCTGCATAAAATGTCATATTTAGTGTCGCATAAAAGTCTTTTTCTTGTATCAAGAATATCCATTGACATAATGCATTTAAGTATAAATGGAAAATCTGCACTACTCTTTTCCAGTAATAGTTTTTTTTAAGACACTTCCAGTAATAGTTGCGGAACTCAATCAAGACTGAGTAATGCTGATATCTACCTGTGTCAATCGATCGCCCTCATGGATAATTTCAGTGAAATATAGTTTCAAACTAGAAATTTGACATTCAATCAAGTTGCTAAAGGGTGCTTTATTAGTATAATACCGTAGAAATCGACGGGTGGCGATGTCGAAGGGATGGACAGGCGGCAACGGCGAAGATATGTACGGTCGGCGATGGCGAGGGTAGCGACGGGCGGCGGGTAGCGATGGGCGACGGGTAGCGGCATGCGTCGGGTGGAGACGGCCGGCGATGGCGAGGATATTGACGGCCGGCGATGGCGAGGGGATCGACGGCGGCGGAGGAGATTTGGGTGGGTTTTGGGGTAGGGAGGGTTAGGGTTATTGGGTTTGGGGGAAATGTGGTAGAACAAAGGTTTTGTTTTTTGTATTTTTTTAATTATGCGATTGGTTTGGGCTGTACGTGTCAGTTCCTATTTTTGCTATATATCTTAAGCTAATAGGCCTACCCTATCTCTTCCTTCTCTATTTCGAAATGGAGAAATGAGAGATAGGGTAGGCCTATTAGCTTAAGATATCTCTAATACTATAATGGGAGAAGGCCTTAGTGTCATTTGTAAATCTACCAATTTGTAAATCTACCAACATGTACAAAACACGTACACAACTAATATAAAGATTGTTTTAGGTTCAAACTCATACTATATCTGAATTTTGACTTTTAAAAAATTAAATTTATTAAAATGTACATCGCACGTGTAAATTACTAGTATATATAAATAAATATGACATATCAGGAAACTCACACAACGCCTTAATATGCATGAACAAATAATATGAGACAAAAATGATATAAATTAATGGGTTGTAAACGTTTTATATTACGGTACTTCATGAAGACTTTGAACTTTAAACAGGCCAATGCATATTGTGGGATGTTCAGATGGTTGAAATTAAATCCAATAGATGAAAACAACCGTAACAATAGTAGGGAAAATAGATTCTTAAAAATAACTCGAACTAATTTTGTTTGTTTCGAAAAATAAACCAACTCATTGAAAATTAAAAGATGAATACGGTTGAGGATTAAATAGCAACAACTAATAAGAGCATCCACTGTCGTTTTCTAAATTTACAAAAAATACAATTTTTAAGAAACGAAGCATCATAGTCGTTTGCTAAAAATACAAATTTAGCAAACGAAGTAAACAGTGAACGTCTAAACTTAGCAATCCGCTTTAGCAATTGCTAAATATAAAAGACGGATGATCATCATCCGTCTAATTAAATTTTATTTTTTTTAATATGGTCGGATCGATGAAGAAGTTCCGTCCGCCAAATCCTGATAAAAAAATTACGAAACTGCCATTAGATATTGACGAAAATGCCATTAGGTAAATTTTAAAAATCAACTTTTTTTAAAAAAATGCAAGGATGGATGAACATCATCCGTCTAGCAATTTGGTGGTTAAAAAAACTTCACATGTTTACGAAAATGCCACTTATTATTTACGGAAATGCCATTTAAGAAATTCAAAAATTCAAAAAAAAATCCAAAAAATTTCAAACGGAGGTTGATCATCCGCCTGCAAAATTTTTTAATATAAAAAAAAATGGTGAGAGACGGATGATCATCATCCCTCTCATTCTTTAAAAAATTTGGCTACTCCTACCTTTGGCAAAAACGATAGTGAGGCTCCCCGTTTTTCTCTATTTCTATTCCTAAATATAGAGATAAATTTAGAAAAGGACAGTGGATGCTCTAAGGCAATTGATAAAAGCAGCGACGGGAAAGTATGAAAGCATAACAAACTTAGGGATGGCAATCGGGTTAGTCGGGTCCGGTCGGGTCGACCCATTATTTGGGTGAGTCCGGGTCGGGTTTCCAGCCTAATTGGGCCGGGCCAGGTTCAAAATGGAAATATTCAACCTGGTCAACCCGTGAACCCATTAGGGTCGACCCCGTTTCGGGTCAGGCCGTGTCGCGGGTCAGCCCGGTTAATATATAACTTCACTTAAAAAAAAAAATTCAACAAGAATAACTCTATAAGTGTGAAAAAATGCATATATTATTCATTTCAACTTCTATAAATTTTTCATAAGTTTTTTTTTTTTTTTTTTTTTTAACATACAAATACAAGTAATAGGAACTCATAAAAAATATACAATATTTCGTGATTTACATTTACTGATTTACATGTTTGAGCGGATAATCAGAATCTAGAGTTCGAGAGAGCCTAGAGTTAGATTGAAAATACGGCATTGGACTACTGTCATACACCTCTACTTAACATAAACCTAGGATCTCATCGCTCTAAATTGCCTAATCTTGTTGTTGGACTTCAGGCGAGTTGCTTCCACTTGTTGATGTAGGTGCCGTTTTTCTTCGAGTCCTCTCTTCAGCCTTCATCCAATCTTCAGTGCACACGAGCATCTCCAACGAATTCAGTTTCAAGCGATTTCTGTAATCTGTTAGAACCATGCCACTTGTAAAAAAATACTTTTTGAAGCAACTGTGGAAACATGGGGAGTTAGTAGATATTTAGTAACATGTGAAAGAATAGGGAAAAAAGTTTTCCTGTTCTTTCCATCATTGTAGCACTTCAATCTTAGTATTAGAACTCTCACTATATTGTTGATTATACAAATTTAATTCATTCGGTTGATTAGTCCTAAATTTTTTGATTGAATTTGAACAAGTAAATTTAAAGTGGCATCGTCTAATTTACTCTTACCCTTACTTCTGGAAGTAGAATAAGAAGAAACTATACTAGTTAGACTACTAGTACTAGATGCAAAAGTTCTAGCATAATAATCATACAAGTTATTCAATGTCAATTCAAAGCTAGCTAAAAGTTCACCGCAATCAATTTCAGATTCATCTCCAAGTAAAGTAATATATATATTTCAATCAAACTTCTCGTACCTGCTAATTTGATACGAGAATTCATAACTGTTGCAATACAATACAACATAGGAGGGAGACTAAAAATACTTCAAAATTTTAATATATGCGGGTTTAACAATATAACCAATGTAAATGTCATCAATCATTTCTTGAAAAGTTGGCATCATAGTAATTAGTGAAATAAAAATACTACTAGAAATAGATACATAAGATTTTATAATTTTCAAAGTTGTAGTTTTAAAATGTTCTAAAAATCGTAACAAATATTCTGCATAATACCATGATTGTCCATTCATTTAAAAAAAAATCATATTTTTTGTAAGACAAAAATTATTTATGCAAGCTTTATATTGAGTAACAACATTTAAAAAAATCAAAAGTAGAATTTCATCGGTGTTTAACATCCTTAGAAAATTTTCTAAAATTTACACCCTTAAGCTTATATCATTCTTTAAATTGTTGAAGCATAGAGCCACTTAAAGCAATAAAATGTATACAATTTTTTATATTATGCACAAATGGTTCGGCTATTTATAATGTGTCTTGAACACATAAATTTAAAATATGACATACACATCTAACATTAAAAATTCTAAACATGGAGGAGGAGCTAATTGTGTTTTTTAATGTACTAATCAAAATATTGTTGTTATATGCATTATCAAAACTAATACAAATTTTTTATCGCGAATATGAAAAATATCACAAACTTCTAAAATACGATGTGCAAATACCAAACCACTATATGATCGAATTTTTTTACTTCTTTGGTGCTTGCTTTTTTGTTGAAAAAACTTGATTGAATTGAGATTAAATTAAGTATTAGTAGTAGAGATAGTAAGAGTGTAAGGTGTGGAAATTGTTTGATTGAATTAAGGGGGTATTTATATTTGATATGGCTAAAAACAGGGTTAAATCGGAACCGTCCAAATCGGGCACGAATCTTAAAGCTCGGGGGTAAAATGGTAATTTCACCTACAAACGGGTCTGAAAATGGGAACTGGGCCTTTTCCCAAAGGCCCAATAATCCATAAACGGGTCCATCTTACTGGGCGCGGATACCAACCCGCAAGAAGCCTAGTCCAGCTGGATAGGAAAATTAGGGTTTATGATTGCTCTTAATCAACGGTCCTGATCGCTTCTATCCATCCACTGGGAAGTAGGGATTTGATCTTATCCCGAAATTGGTTCCTAAGGCGGCTATAAATACCCCCCATCCCCCTCTATTACCAGGTAATCAATCTTTTGCCAATCAAAGCTCTTTCATAATCTTTCTGATTACTGACAAGAGCGTCGAAGGGTGCGTCGCCGGAATCAACCCCGGTGTTTTGCACTTTTTGCAGGTCAACAGCGGGAGATCACAGTCAAACTCTGGTGGAAGTGTGTTCAGGTTTAGCCATTCAAATTCCCTCGAATCCACAAATCTATCTGTTTGCCCCCACACCGATTTCAGCGGCAACAGATTGGCGCCGTCTGTGGGAACCAACGAATAGCAATCCACCCTCTTCCATCGGTTAAGATCACCTCCAGCCATGCCTCCAAGGAAACTGAGATCTAGGGGGTCCAACCATGGACCCACTCCTCCTCAACCACAACCGGAGGCTCCCCTCCAACCCATCCAGCCTCAGGGATAGCTCCCTCCTCAACCCGATCAGCTGCTGCAGCAGTTGCAGTCTCCTCTCCAAAATCTTCAACACTAGCAGGCTCCACTCGGGCCCCAGAACGCTGGTATAGGGACCTCTCGTCCTCACCTTCAGAAGCAACCTCTTCACCGCGACCATATCTCCGTACATAACCCTTCAACCGACTCCATGGCATCTCATAACCCTCGGCCCTCAGAAGACCTCTGCAACGTCATCATCAACCGGCAGAAAGAAGAGAACCTTCGCTACCATTTGGATGAAAGGCGGGCTCGTGAGGGAGTCTCCCGCTCAGAACGTCCAAATGCGCGATCTCCTCGCCGTAGCGACCACAGGAGGTCCCCTCTTCATAGGAGGCGGAGAGAGTCCCCGGAGTACCGTCGAAGAAGGCATCATTCTTCCGCTGGTCGACAGCCCCAGAGGGATCAGAAGGGGCCTATCACCCGAGCAGAGTTCAAAGAGTTCCAGGAAAAAAATCTTGCAGGCTCTCAATCTCCAGCCAAACAACAACAATAATGTTCAGAGGGTCCCCACTCCTCCGCCAGTTCGCAGCCCTCGCCATCGGTCCCTCTGTCCTCCTCAAGCTCCGAGCCACCGCCATCACATTCCTAGCCCTCACCCGTCTCCGAGCTACCGATGTCGTAGCCCACGCTTCCTTTCGTACGAAGATGAGTCCAGAGGCTCACCAGGATTCCGTCGAAGGGATGATTCTGTCTACCGCCGTCTCCACGAGATGGAGAGGCACCTCGGTCAACTCGATAGGGACGAGGAACTGAGAGGAAGGACCCTCCGACCAAGCAGACCCCCATTTTCTCGAACCATCATGGAGGCACCCGTTCCAGCAAACTTCAAGCCCCCGCAGTTCGAGACATATACGGGGGAGTCAGATCCCATGGATCACATCGAGAGTTTCAAGACTCTCATGATGATTCATCAAGCCTCCGATGCCCTCCTATGCAAGACCTTCCCAGCCACTCTCAAACGTCCAGCTCGGGAATGGTACTCCCGCCTCGCTCCATCCTCCATATTCTCTTTTGAACAGTTTGAGACCCTCTTCATAACCCACTTCATGAGCAGCCGCCGCTCCGAAAAGACGAGTATTTCATTACTCTTCCTCAATTAGAAGAAGGGCGAGAAGTTAAGAGATTATGTCAAGCGGTTTACCACGAAAGCTAGGTCTATAGCCTCCCTCGACTAATCGGTCGCCGCAGCCGCCTTCCAGTCCAATGTCTTCAAATCCAACCTCCGGTCCTCCCTAGCCAAAAAGCCCCCCACGGGATTTCTCTGACCTTCTTCTCAGAAGCGAGAAGTACATCCGTGCGGAGGAGGCAGAACATCGCCCCACATTCGAGGGATCCTCTTCTGGAAATAAGAGGAAGGCTGCTGAAGACGAGGGAACCAAAAAGCTCTAGAAGGACAACGGGGGTCAGCATCGTCCACCTCCCAGGTTTGAAAAGTTTACCCCTCTCAATGCCAATGTTTCAACTATTCTTATGGACGTAGAGAAAGAAGGAATCCTGCCTCCTGCCCCGAAGATGAATAATCTCGGGAAGAAGAGAGACAAGGAAAAGTGGTGCTGCTATCATCGGGACCACGACCACGACACCAATACCTGTCGGTCCCTGAAGAATGAAATTGAAGCCCTCATTCAGAGAGGGCAGCTGTCCAAGTTCGTAAGAAAGGACCGGATCGATCTTCCTCCACCCCCCAGGGGGGCTAACAAGCATCTTGAGAGGCGTGACGAGACTCCCGAATTTGAAGAAGAGCGCATCTTGCACCTCATCCACGGAGGCCCAATGGGAGGAACCTCTAACTCTTCTGGAAAGACTTTCATCAGGGAAGTCAATTCGGTGCACAGCATACCCCCTCCTAAAGGTCTTGGAGTTCCGATTACTTTCTCAGATGAAGATCTGGAGGGTGTCTGAACCCCCCACTATGATGCACTGGTGATTAATCTCCACATGGCAAACTTCAAAGTGGAAAGAATTCTAGTGGATAACGGCAGTTCTGTCAACATCCTCTTCCTTACGGCCTTCCGAGGGCTCAAATTATCGCGGGACAGGCTCAAGCCCACCGGTTACACTCTCTATAGGTTCACGAGAGTGCCAGTGATGATCAAAGGGGTCATAACCCTCGACGTAACCGCTGGCAAAACTCCTACTACCCGAACGGAGCCAATGGACTTCATGGTTGTCGACGTCCCACCTGCTTACAATGTGATCCTAGGTCGACCTGGCCTAGCTGCTTTAGAAGCCGTCCCATCAGCTTATCATCTGAAAATGAAGTTCCCCACCAAGGCAGGTGTAGGGGAAGTAAGGGGAAGTCAGGAGATGGCCCGCAAATGCTACATGACCTCGACCGGAGGACCCGTCCTTTCCCTCGAGACTCTTGAAATTCCCCAAGGGGAACACCCAACCTATGTCAGAACCGATAGACGAGCTGGAGGAAGTGCTCTTCTTGGAGCAAGATTCGAACCGCAAATTCTTCATCAGCAAGACCCTCCCCTCTGCCCTCTGTTTCGACATAGTCCAGTGTATCAAGAAGAACCATGACAACTTTGCATGGACTGCTGCCGACATGCCAGGGATTTCCGAAGACCTCCCAGTCCATCACTTAAGTGTTGCTCCGGGGTCCAAACCGATCCAGGAGAAGAGGCGTAAATTCGCCCCTGAGCGCCAGCAGGCCATAAAGGAAGAAGTAGAGAAGCTCCTCAAAGCCCGGTTCATCCAAGAGGTCAATTATCCAGAGTGGCTCTCTAATGTTGTTATGGTTAAGAAGGCCAATGGAAGTTGGAGGATTTGCATCGACTTCACGGACTTGAACAAGGCATGCCCCAAGGATCCTTTCCCACTCCCCAGCATTGACACCTTGATCGACGCTACTTCAGGCCATGAACTTTTGAGCATCATGGATGCCTTCTTCGGTTACAACCAAATCCGCATGTTCCCCCCAGATATCCCGAAGACCTTCTTCGTCACCGATCAAGGTCTCTATTGCTATAGAGTAATGCCCTTCGGGCTCAAAAATATCGGTGCCACCTACCAACGCCTCATCAATAAGGTCTTCCAGAATCAAATCAGCCGAAACATGGAAGTGTACGTCGATTATATGCTAGTAAAAAGTATCCATGGGTCCAACCATGTCGCCAACCTACAAGATGCCTTCAACGTGCTGAGGAAGCATAATATAAGACTAAACCCGAACAAGTGTGCATTCGGGGTCTCATTTGGTAAGTTCCTGGGCTTCATGGTCAGTCAGAGGGGGATTGAGGCCAACCCCGAGAAGATAAAAGCCATCCTCAACATGGCTCCTCCTACAAATGTGAAAGAAGTGTAAAAGCTTACTGGATGCCTCGCGGCCATAGGGCACTTCCTGTCTAAGTCAGGAGAGAAGTGTCTTCCTTTCTTCAAAGCCCTCAGGGGGGCTAAGGGCTTTGAGTGGGGCCAGCAGCAGTAAGAGTCGTTCAACCAACTGAAAGCCTATCTGGTCAACCCCCCACTCCTTAGCAAGACTACTCCCGGGGAAACACTTTACCTCTACCTCGCTGCCTCCGAACAAACCCTCAGCGCTGTCCTAGTAAGGGAAGAAGACAAGGCTCAGAAGCCTATCTATTATGTGAGCAAGGTCCTTAGAGACGTTGAGCTCCGATATCCGAGATTGGAAAAGATAGCATAGCCTTGGTTATGGCAGCCAGGAAGCTCCGCCCCTATTTTCAATCCCACTCGGTAGTCGTCCTTACCGACCAGCCGCTCAAGCAGGTTCTGCATAAGCCCGAGACCTACGGACGTCTAATGATGTGGTCAATCGAGCTAAGTCAACATGACATATCTTATCAGCCTCGGACTGCTATCAAGGCCCAAGCCCTAACCGAGTTTATAGTGGAAAGCACAATCCCGGAAGTAAGTCAAGTAGCAAATGGACCTCCAATATGGACGGTGTATGTAGACGGGTCGTCTTGCAAGAAGGGAGCGGAGCCGGAGTTATTCTAGCAAGCCTAGATGATTTCGTTCTCCAATACTCCCTCCGCATCAATTTCAAGGCTTCCAATAACGAAGCGTAGTATGAAGACCTAATAGTAGGCCTGGGCATGGCTCGCCAGGCAGAAGTGCAACGTGTCCGGATATTCAGCGACTCGCAGCTTATGGTAAATCAGGTCTTAGGAGAATACGAGGCGCGAGACGACCGAATGGCTAAGTACCTAGCCAAGGTCCAAAGTCTCATGGCTTCGTTCGAAGAGGCACAACACCAGCGAATCCTTAGAGAAGAGAATGCCCAAGCAGATGCCCTCTCAAAACTAGCCTCTTCCTCTCTCCAAAGTCTCGAGCAGACCGTCCTGATCAAAGTCCTACTAAGGCCCAGCATCGATGAAGAAGCCCCCGACTCGATGGAGTTGCTGCCTGTCCAACTCAGGGATAACTGGATGAAGCCTTTGATTGAGTTCCTCAGAGACGGGAACCTTTCCCAAGATCCTAAAGAAGCTCGCCAAATCCGAACGAGAGCAGAGCGGTACACCCTTGTTGAGGGAGTCTTGTACAAACGCTCCTATACCCAAGTGATGGCAGACCCTACTTGAGATGTCTCTTCCCAGAAGAAGCCATGTATGCCTTGCAAGAACTCCATGAAGGTATAGGCGGAGCCCATTCAGGATCAAGGTCCTTTGCCAGGAAAGTTTTGAAATACGGATACTTTTGGCCTACCCTACTTCAGGATGCCGAACAGCATGTCCGGAAATGCAGCTCCTGTCAGCAATTCTCCAACATCTGCTGCCTACCCCAAGCACAACTCACATCTCTCTCAAGTCCAATTTTCTTTGCAATGTGGGGGATGGACTTGCTAGGTCCATTCCCACCAGCTCCAAGCCAGCTCAAGTTCTTAGTCGTGGCAATCGACTATTTCTCTAAGTGGATCGAGGCCGAACCACTGGCTACTATTACTGAGAACAAAGTGCTGCAGTTCTTCTGGAAAAATGTGATCTGTAGGTTCGGCATACCTCGAATCCTGGTAACAGATAACGAAACACAGTTCACAGGGACAACATTCTGCTCCTTATGTGAAGACCTCGGCATTCAGCAACGCTTCTCCTCCGTCTCCCATCCTCAATCCAACGGTCAAGTAGAGAATGCCAACAGGCAGATCCTCTCAGGGATCAAGAAGAGATTAGACAAATTGGCCAAAGGCTTATGGGCAGATCAACTTCTTAATGTATTGTGGAACTACCGCACTACAAAAAGGACCCCCACAGGAGAGTCGCCCTTTAATCTCACCTATGGCTCCGAGGCCGTAATCCCCTTAGAAGTTAGTTTGCCATCTCCTCGCCTAGTCGCATATAACGAAGAGCAAAATGCCAATGAGCTTCGAGCCAACCTGGACCTCATCAATGAGCTCTGCAAAAGAGCTTCGATTCGCTAGGAAAATTATCGGAGAAGAATCGAGCAGGCCTACAACAAAAGGGTTCGTCCCACAGATCTCAAGGAGGGGGACTTAGTCCTCAGAAAGCTAGCCATCACATTCTCCTGCCAAAAGAGCAAGCTAGCTCCGAATTGGGAAGGACCATACAAGGTCTCCAGAGTAGTTTGTCCAGGAGCATATCATCTTGAAGACCTTGAAGGCAGAGAGATACCAAGAACTTGGAATGCCGACCATTTACTGAAGTACCAAGAGGGTGTTTGAACGCCTCTCCGAGTACCATCAAATGTCGGGCCTTTCCTATCTTCTTTTTATTTGTACTTGTTTCATTATTTTCCCATTGTAATAGCCTGCAACTTAGAAGCGGCCGATTAGCAGTTATTAATAAAGAACTTCTTTCGCCATTGATAATTCTCCTGTGATTGTTTTATCTCTCTGTTTAAAACCTTAATTGTGCTTACTCAAACGACGAGTTCGGAGTCCAAAACTTGGCTCGATTCTGCTTTTCAAGCTCGCTCTTAAGTGAGCTAGAAGTGGTTCGCCACTCGGAACTGCTCCCATAACTGTTGAAACTTACTCAAACGACGTGTTCGGAGTCCAAGACTTGGCTTGATTCCGCTTTGCAAACTCGATCTTAAGCGAGCTAGAAGTGGTTTACCATTCGGAACTGCTCCCACAACCGTTGAAGCTTACTCAAACGACAAGTTCGGAGTCCAAAACTTGGCTCGATTCCGCTTTGCAAGCTCGCTCATAAGCGAGCTAGAAGTGGTTCGCCATTCTGAACTGCTCCCACAACCGTTGAAACTTACTCAAACGACGTGTTTGGAGTCCAAGACTTGGCTCGATTCCGCTTTGCAAGCTCGATCTTAAGCGAGCTAGAAGTGGTTCGCCATTCGGAACTGCTCCCACAACCGTTGAAGCTTACTCAAACGACGAGTTCGGAGTCCAAAACTTGGCTCGATTCTGCTTTGCAAGCTTGCTCTTAAGAGAGCTAGAAGTGGTTCACCATTCGGAACTGCTCCCACAACCGTTGAAACTTACTTAAATGACGTGTTCAGAGTCCAAAACTTGGCTCGATTACGCTTTGCAAGCTTGCTTTTAAGCGAGCTAGAAGTGGTTCGCCATTCGGAACTGCTCCCACAACCGTTGAAACTTACTCAAACGACGTGTTCGGAGTCCAAAACTTGGCTCGATTCCGCTTTGCAAGCTCGCTCTTAAGCGAGCTAGAAGTGGTTTGCCATTCAGAACTGCTCCCGCTACCGTTGAAACTTACTCAAACGACGTATTCGGAGTCCAAAACATGGCTCGATTCCGCTTCGCAAGCTCGCTCTTAAGCGAGCTAGAGGTGGTTCGCCATTCAGAACTGCTCCCACAACCGTTGAAACTTACCCAAACGATGAGTTCGGAGTTCAAAGCTTGGCTCGACTCCGCTTCTACTCCTCGCTCATAAGCGAGTAAGAAGTGATCCGCCCTTTAGAAGTACTCTTACAACCATAGATGATTAACCAAACACGTGAACACACAAGCACAAAAGAATAAACAAAGCTTTCACTTCCATAAAGATTAAAGTTCGGGGAAACCCAGATTACAAGACCAGCTACTCAGTTCTCTACAACGATTAACAAAGTTCGAAAAAGCCAAAATTACAACAACTCTTTCAACGCTTCTTCGGGACAGGGATGTTCCGGTTTAAAGACACCCGGAGATAGCGGCACCTAAACTCGAAGCTCGTCTCTAGACCAGCAAACTGAGACGCATCTTCAGCACTGCCTCTAACGGTGGCCCTAACGGACGCTCCACTCGACGAAGTAGCCACCCCACTTTGTGCGTTAACAGGGCTTTGCCAAACAGCAGGCGAGCGAGTCCCAAGCTCGTAAAAGGAAATCCCTCTCTCGCTCTCTTCACGAGTACACGACGTGCTTCTGACGTTAATCCATTCAGGTTGGGGTTTGAGCCGAGCGACCTCCTTCTCGATCTCGACGATTCGATCCTTTCAAGAGTCATCCTTCACGGCTATCTTGAAGCGAGGGAGCCGAATGGAGCCTGCGGCACCAGAGCTGTTGGCAACAATTCAACGGAGATGAGTAACTTTGATGCTCTTATCGACCGTAACCCTCTTGAGCTCATCAGCCTCCACCGTCGCCTTGCTCACGGTTGCTAACAGCTCCTCTCGCTCGGCCATCAACTTGCCCATCGCCGCTGTTAATTCTTCTCTCTTCGCCAAAAGCTCGTCTTCGGCTATCGACAATTCGTGGACCTCAGCTAACAGTTCATCTCTCTCCACTGAGACATCAGATAGCGCCTTCTTTAGTTGCTTCAGCTCGGAAAGATGCTTCGACAGCTTTAGCTTGAGGCAGTCGAAATCCAACTCGCTCTTGAGAAAACACTCTCGACTGCGAGAAAGGGCCAACTTCGTCGCTCCTAAGTCAGCTCGGAGATGGGAGACCTCAGCCGCTACCGTGTTTGGCGATGCCTCCACTAGACGCAACTCGGCATCCTGGAAGAACACAACAACACTAAGCTCAAGCAACACATAGCGAGATTTTAAAGTGAACAATGCTCAAAACTTAGTTCGATTTCAAGACAGAATTATTTTTAGAAAGATTTCAAATCAAGACCGACCCCAACACTTAGTCAAAGAAAGAAAATTTTCATTTATAACAAAAAGCGGTGGCCAGTCCGCTACAAGGAAATACACGAAGAAGAAGAAAAAGTACAAAACAACAAAAGATTAAGGGGCCACCTTAGGTGGTAGCTCGGCGACGGTGTAACACCCCGCAAAATTGAAAATTACAATTTTGCCCCTGGGTGTTACGCACGTATATTTTTGTAATGTGTTTCACTACATATTTTGGATTCGTACTATTTATACATTTTCCGTATTGATTTCAGTCAACTAAAATATAATATTTCAATCCCTGGGATTTACGTGCTTTTTACGTGTTTTGATGCACGTGTTTCCATCACTACATACAATGTTTTCTATAGGTTTAAATTATTTATTTTTATGTATTTAAATCTAGTTTATAAAACGAAAATTTATTTTCCCCTTGTTTTGATTAAAATGCATTTTTCGATTTTTCTGCACGTATGGTGCACGTGCAAATTTTTATTCTCATTTTGCTACTCTCATTTTACTATTTTTAGCATGCATTAGTTTTATTTAGCCTTTCTTTTGATCCATGGACCTATAAACTAAAATGTAGCCCATTAGGAGAGGAGCCCACTAGATAATTAAATAAATTAATTAGTAATGAGCCCATGTAGCAAGCCCACTAGATAATTAAATAAATTAATTAGTAATGAGCCCATGTAGCAAGCCCACTATTAAAATTACATTTTTAGTTAAACATGTACTAATACATGACAAGTTACACATATTAGTACACATTTAGAGTTATAGAAATGTGTTCATATTTGTTTATGCATGTGTGCATGCATACACAAATGTATTTGGACCATTTTTTGGGCAAGGGGAGGAGAAGAGTTGGTAGGTTGAGTTAGTGGAGAGTGGGGAGATGAAGAGATGGAGGTTTTAGGAGTTAGGAAAGTGGAGAGTTGTAAAATAAATTTGAAGAGTTATTAGGGTGAGATTTTTGCACTTTAGACCCTTCCAAAATCCTATAAATAGAGTCCCATTTCCTACATTTCTCTTGCACCAAAATCAATATCAAAATAAGTGTAAGAAAAAGAAAGAGAGTAAGAAAAGAAGTGTTCTCTTGCTTGAAGTTTTTGCTAGGAGTTTGTCTTGGAGCTAGAAGAATTGTCTCATCTTTCCCTTTTGTTCAAGCTTCAATAAGGTGGGTGTCTCCTACTTTCTAATTTTTTTTGAATGTGCATGTTAATAGAAATGAATGAGTAATATAGAATTTGATTTGATAAAATAGGACAAACCTATGCATTGGATGTAATGAAATATTACTTTATTGAGTAAACAAACCCAACTTAGGTTAATTAGTAATGAGAAAGAAATGTTGATTTGTTTTGTCATGAATTAGTATGCATGAATGAAGATATAATTGATTGTATGAAAAATGTTGGGAATACATTCTTTTGCAAAAATATTTTTTGTAAAGTTAATTGAATACCATAAACTTGTTTTGATTGTTGCCATGCTAGTTGAAAAGAAGAGTGCAACTAAAGGATTAATTCTATGAACCATATTAGAGTGTTTGCAAATTTGTGATTTGTCAAATGTGTAATATGTAGGAGAAATTGTTAAAGAATGCTATATTTCGACATATGATTAGAGATATGATGAAAAAGAAAAGAGAAGGAAATAAATTCTTTTTTTTTGAAGTATGTTGACATATGTCAAAAATACAATTTTTGTATGAAAGGAATTTTTTTGAGACACCCATAATCAATTAAAAAATATGTTTGATTCTTAACACAAATTTTTATTTGTAAGATGTTGGGCATAAACTAGTTTTTAGAAAATCATGATTTTAATTTTCGAGTTTGAAAAGAAATGTAAATTTTGTAAAGAAAGGAAAATCTTTTTTTTTTAAATGAGATATATGCTAAAAATAAGTTTGGACTTGTTGATTACTATTTAAGATTTCCTTTTAGTCCAAAGAGAAGTTTATTCCAATATCCTAAAGGATTGGATTATTGGGTAAACAAGTTTTATTAAAAAGAAACAATTTCAGAAAAATGTGAACAAAAGTATATGAATACAACTTCTAAACAAAAAGCACACTAGGACTTACTGGTTAGTTAATGAGCACCTTTTATAAGAGATCTTGGGTTCAAATCTTGATAGCCATCTTTTATTTTTTTTTGATTTGGTTTTAATAGAATAAGATGTTTTTTTTAGTATGAATAAATTCCTATTATGGTTATAAGATAAAATGGAAGTTATTAGAGATTGTTATGGAAATTTTATTGTCTATTTTAAGAAAGTAAAAATGAGACTTTAAAAAGGGGGCTTTTGATTAAAACTCATACTTTCTTCATATAAAATGAAGTAATAAATATTAAAGTTAATCATAACTTTTTTGCATATTTTGAGAAAAATGAAATGGGAAATATTAAGATTGTTTTCTTGTATATTTTGAGATATAAAGAGAGATGAAATTGTGAGTATGAAACTTTGTAGTGAACAAAAACAAAGTATTATTTTTGTGAAGTGATTTTTTTAAGAGAATTATACTTTGATTTTGTTTAAGAAATATTTTAAAGGGAATTGAGATATTGTGATAGTTTGAATTGGTTATAAAATTTCATGTGATGAAATTGTGTTCTTAAAAAGGGAATCATTTTTGCTTATAAAGACTATGAGTGAATAATTAGATTATGAATAGTGTAAAGACTAAGAAATGATTGCTTTGTGGATAAGTGCTAATACAAGACATTAATCATTGTGAATAAGTAGAAGATGAAAATATCTAGGGTTAAGACATGATTATTAAAGGGTATGTGTACCCATGTTTCTTGCACATGAAAGGTTTATGATTTAGAATTAGTAAGACCTCGGTTACCGGTAATTTTGAAAGAAAGGTTTTTGAGACTTGATTTTGAGATAATGCCGTCGGGCGATCTCGTATTTTGTGAATAAATCCGGTATGAGGAAAAACTAATTCTAGGGTGATAACATATTCATGTCTTGAACTAAAAAAAATAATTAGGCACTTAGGTGAAGATGTAATAGACTTGTGCAAACGTAAATGGGTGCTTCTATATAGTCGGCGGTGGATCTCCGTGGCTATAGACCCAGTTGGTGGACTGTGGTTGCCCCATAGGAGATGGACTGTATTTTATCCGGAACTTAGGGTAGTCGACGGATGTTTACCATACTCCAAAGAATATGTATATACCGGGGCTAGAGAGGCATTTACGGGATTATTCTCACGATATAATAGCCAGGGAGGCTGGGATCTGTTATTATAGCCAGGGAGGCTGAGATCCGTATCTGTGAAATAACTCTAAAACTTGTTTTATTACTGGGTAGTCTCATGGCGAGGGATCGAACCCTTCAATGTGGAGTACGTAGGCGCTTGCCCTCGGACCTATGTAGTATGGGATGCATAGAATCTGAACAAGTGTGCATTAGTGTCATCCTAGTGTAGAATTGTGTGCATTAGGCATTAAGGCATGACATACACTTATATTTAGGATAATCACCTTTGACACGTTATTTATTCATTTAAATTTTATTGTGTCTTCTTAAAGTATGGGATCGTTATACTATTCCCGGCATAGAGAGGATAGCCGTGTATAACATTTCGTCAGTTGTAAGTGACTGACGTGCCCACAAATTGACATGCAGGTAATGAACTATTCATGGAGTTATAAAGTGGATATGCTGTTGCTGTTTAGAAGTTAAAGATGTTGCAAATGATGTTAAAGTTATACAAGTTGTATTTCATTATTGTAATCTTGTATTCTTCCGCTGTGTAAAGGAACTCTGATGTATTGTGAATGAAAAGTTTTAAATTTCCTTGTAAAATTGTACGAAGTAAAGTAAAGATCCTGTGAAATCTCGAATTTATCCTTATTTGAAATTCGGGGTGTTACACGGGCACCTCGGTAGACGACTCCCCTTCCTCTGCCACTATGGCTGGGGGATCGGCCGCAGCCTCGTCGCCCCCTCCCTCGACCACCACTACCTCGTCGCCTCGTGGCTCGTCCCCTTCCTCTCCTTCAGCCTCTTCCTCGGCTTCTGAGTCCTCCACGCCGATCGGACCCCACAGCCCGTACCCCGACCTGTCGAAGCTGGGGACCCAAGCCTCGACGTGCTCGAGCGCGGTGGCATAAGATTACTCCATGTTGGCCATCATATGCTTCTTGGCCTCGGCCTCAATCTCTGTCCTTGCCGCCTCCACAGGCTCGGCTTGTTACCGCATCACCGCCTCCAGGGCCCTCTGCACCTCTGCCTTCTCCTCTGTTGCCTTGGACACCTCTGAGGCGAGCATTTCCCTCACCTGCGCCAAGGCCGCCTCCAAGTCGGCGACCTGTGCCGCCAAAGCATCCAAGCGGCGCTGCTCCACCTCGAACTGCTTCACGGCTCTCGCCCTCTCCGCTCGGTCTTTGTTGCAAGCGGCCTTCAACTCCCTCTCTTGCTCGGCGTACTACTCGAGAAGGTGGCTGAAGTGGTATGTAGCCTGCAAGAAGAAGAAATTAGAGCTGAGCTAAAAACTTAGAAAATTTTCAAAACATTATCGAAATTAACAAAGAAGACTTACCGACATAAATGACCGAGCTACCTCTAGAGCGTCGTCTCAACACCGGCTCGGCCTTTGCATACTTCAGCACGTCCTCCTTCCATCGGGTCGAGAAGTCCCATGCCGAAGGGCCTCGGATCAAGAAGTACTTACCCTTCAACGACTTGATCGAGTCAGGGTTCTCTATCAGCTTAACACCTTTCCGAGGCGATAGGTAGTACCGGTGTTCGGTCTTGCTCATCCTATTGATCCGGTACAAACTCCGGAGGATGACGAGCTCGGACTCCATCTTTGCTGTTCAATATTGGAGCAGAAATCCGAGCACATGTCACCACATGTTCGGCATGAACTGAATAGGGCTCAGTCCATACCACCGGAGAGCTTCGGTCACGAAGGGATGGAGGGGGAGACGCAGTTCGGCGTTCAACGTGTTGTAGGAGAAGACGCAAGTATCTGGCGTGAAGGCTGTACACGCTCCCACCCCGGGATCGGGGAGAATCAGGGTGTACTCCGGAGGAATGACGAAGGTCTTCCGAATCCGAAGCAGATCTCGTTCAGTTAGAACCGAGGGGATATCGTCGACTTCGGTAACCTCCCTCGGTTCGTTCTCCTCGTATGTCTCCGAGCGCCCGTATATGGCCTTAGTCAACAGCTCGCCGGAGTACTACCTGATCCCCCCGTGACCGGATATTATGGTCGGCAGCCGACCCAGTTCACCTGCTTGTCTTACCGTCTCCACCACCATTTCAACAACCGAAGACTGGGCCACTTCCTTCCCCTTCTCCTCGGCCGCCGACGACCCTACTATCTCCTTCCCCTTCCGTCTGGTCACCACTTCTCCCCTTTCCTCGTGAACTAACCGCTCGTCGCTCCGACCCCCTGAGGAAGAAGCCTCACTACCCGAGGACACTCGTGACATCTCGTAGTATATATATATGAGATTAAGGATATATATACTAACCTTGACGTGATGTTTACGGTCGAAAAAAGCTCACCGGAAATTGCCTGGCCTACCACGACAGCTAACACAACCGCCCTTGAGCGCAAATCTCAGCTAGCAGAGCAACTCGAGAGAGAAAATGAACTGAGAGTGAAAAGTGAAAGAATGAGAGAAAGAGTGGGGGGAGGGGGTGAAAACTTATAGTAAAAGAAGTGACTCTTGGACTTTGTAACGAAGAGCGGCGACTCTTGGGCCCCCCTCTAGCCCGTTAAGGAAGGCTAAACGAAAAAATAAAGAAGAACAGCGATGGTTCAGAGAAGGGCGGCGACGGTTCGGTCTTAGCCACCCAGCTCGGCAATCCACGAGACGCCGAGCCACTGAGGCACTCTGCCGAGCTACCGAGACACCGACATCCACATCTGGAGAAAAATGCTGCAGAAATCTGTGGGACGTCTGATTGTCCCAAGATTCGTGCCCAAAGTTGATGAGCAGCTCAGATTCAGACACGCCCACAAAACGACAAAATCACATTTTCTCGTGATCTGAGCTGCCTGCATCGTGATTCGTGCTGTGATGAACGCTCCAGATGTCGCCACGTGGCTCAACGACTCCTGACGGGCCGAGCCACCGAGGCACTCTGTCGAGCTACCGAGGCACCGACCTCCAAATTTGAAGAAAAATGCTGCCGAACTTTATGGGACATCTGATTGTCCCAAGATTCGTGTCCAAAGTTGATGAGCGGCTCAGATTCAGACACGCCCACAAAACGACAAAATCACATTTTCTCGTGATCTGAGCCTCTTACCTCGTGATTCATGCCGTGATGAACGCTCCAGATGTCGCCACGTGGCTCAACGACTTGTGACGGGCCGAGCTACCGAGGCACACTGCTGAGCTACCGAGGCCCAGTGAGGCATTTCAGTTATTTAGTTTTGAATTTAGGCCGGTAGGGTATACCACTCTAGGAGATTCGTTAAGTAATTAAATAACCCAAAATGATAAGGACAGACACTAGTGGTGATATGATGAACGGGAACATGAGTCAAGAACCTCAGTATGGCTTTCGGTGTGGG
Source organism: Hemerocallis citrina (assembly GCA_017893485.1). Taxonomy (NCBI): domain Eukaryota; kingdom Viridiplantae; phylum Streptophyta; class Magnoliopsida; order Asparagales; family Asphodelaceae; genus Hemerocallis; species Hemerocallis citrina. Next base: position 28,440 of record JACEHZ010000386.1, read on the forward strand.
ATTTAATCTCCGGAATTATCACAGTAGATTATTAGTGGTGTGGGATATGTCTCAGGAATTATCACAGTCTTGTGGTGTGGGACAATCTCCGGAATTATCACGGTAACTACTTGTGGTGTGGAATTGATCTCCGGAATTATCGGAGTCGAGGTGAAGCACATGTGGTATTCGTATGGTGATGTGTCAATGTTCGGTGTGGGATGATCTCCGGAATTATTCAAGTGAAATATCTTGGGTGTGGGATCCATCTCCGGAATTATCGGGCATGAGATACTATCCATGGTTTATCTTTATCTCGTAGTAGTCATCGTATTAGGATTGGTTGCATAACGCGGGGGATTGAACCCTATGAAGTGAAGACGTTAAGGGATTGCACCGAACCTATGTAGAATGGGATGCATAGACTTCGATAAGTACGCATTAGAGAGTCTGCATTTAGAATCTATGTTCTAGGCTTGATTTTATGCATGTGGTTTCCTGTTTCCTACACCTGACACTTAGTTTAGCTCCACTTGATGTTTTATGTTATCTGTCATTTCGTATTTCCCATAATCTTATTTAGTTACTGTTGTTTAAGAATTTATGAGGTATGATCTTTATGTTGTATGTTGTTTTTATATCTCTCACACCATTTATAGCTGACCCCGTTAGTTTTGGGAGTTAGGGATCATCTCTAGCCTCATATCTTGCAGGTGATTGCTTAGAGTTGGAGGTTGGATGCTTGAGTTGGTTTATGAGATAAATTAATTCATAAGAATTTGTGTAAAATTGAAATAGCAGTTTTGAGATAAATTTGGATTGTAAATAAAAGAAATTATGAGCTGAGTTGTTTTTGAATTCCGCTGTGTTTTGTAAAAGTTTGTTGTAATAAAAGTTGAAAATTTTAGTGGTGCTAGTTATGTTTAATATTATATTGAAGTGGATCGCTGGAAATGTGCCACGTATTTTCTAAGATATCTTATTAGAAAATCGGGGCGCTACAGAGATTGGTATCAGAGCCAGGTTCAATAGTAATACTAAATATGACATAAAAACAACCTAGGTGTGGACACTATAGTGTGTGTACCTAGGTGTGGACATTAAAGAGTTAGTATCACATAGAACTGAAATATGATGTTTTACCTTTGGGATACAAGTGAAGTTTTGCCAAAGGAAATTGATGTGAATTTGAATTGTGTATGTGATGCTCTAACTTTTCCCTCATTTTGCAGTATTCAAAATGGTTGCACCCAGGAGCAGGAATGGTGGCAACAATGAGGATGGATCTGGTAGTTCCCGAGGAAATGGGATCGACCTTGAGGCTGAATTCGCCAAGGTGTATCAGACCCTGAATACGCTGATGGCATTCAACATGGCGCAACAGCAAGCACAGCAGCAGAATCCGCAGCCAAATCATGGAGCTGGACCGGGATTGGTTAACGCCGATCCTATCAAGCAGATTGAATCCTTTAAGAGGATGAGGCCGCCAGTCTTTGAGGGGCAAGTTGATCCAACCGCAGCAGATGATTGGATTAGGAAAATGGAGTCGATCTTCGAGGTATCGTAGACTCCGGCAGCCAGCAAGGTGAAGTTAGCTTCGATGCAGCTTGAGAAGGACGCTGGTGTCTGGTGGGAGTCAGTGAAAAGGGCTTTGGGAGACCAGCCGTTGACTTGGGAAGCTTTTCTGGAGAAGTTCAGAGATCGCTTCTTTCCCCTAGATGTTCAGGAGAAGAAGGCGACCGAGTTCTTGAACCTTCAGCAGGGCAGCATGACCGTGCGGGAGTATGAGACCAAATTTGCTCAACTTTCGAGGTATGCACCTGAATTAGTTGTTGACGAGGCAAAGAAAGCCAAAAATTTTGAGCAGGGCTTGAGGCCAAACTTGAGGACGAGGATGATCCCGTTGGGTATCAGACGGTTCGACAAGCTGGTCAGGAGAACAGCTATGACCGAAGAGGACATGGACTAGTTCCAGAAAAGGCAAGATACATGGAACCGGAATAAGAGGCCAGCATCAGGCCAGAGTGGGAAGGGATTCCCCACGAAGCAGGCCAAGTTCAGTGATCCGGTGCAGAAGGCACCTGCAGCTCAAGGGGTGACCTGTTATTACTGCAAGGAGGCAGGACATTATAGGTCAGCATGTCCGAAGTTGGCAAAGCAGATTTGTTCCCAGTGTGGGCAGGCAGGACATTCTCAGCCCCATTGTCCACAATTGAGGAAGGATGGTTCGGGTGGAAGCAAATTTCAGAAGAGGCAAGGGCGAGTATTTGCATTAACCGAGGAGGACGCTGGTAACTCGGAAGATGTAATACAGGGTATGCAAGAATTCTGATTTTTATTTTTATTTTGAATCAATGTAATAAATGAAATCTTTATTTGAGAACAATTTAAGATTGAGTATCATTCTTATTGTAACAGGAGTTGTTTTAATTAATGGAATAAAGGCAAAAGTTTTATTTGACACTGGTTCATCGCATACTTTTGTATCGCCAAGCTTTGCAAAGATCTTAGGTGTGGAACCTAAGTTATTTCCAGGCAGAATTTTGTCAGTGGCAACGCCGTCAGGTGAAGAGTTGATTGCGGATCGATATTACGAGGGCTGTGATATCGAGATTGGTGGGAGGTTGTTCGGCATTGATTTGATCGAGCTGAAAGTATTAGGTGTAGATGTCATCGTGGGCATTGATTGGATGGCAATATATGATGCCACAATCGAATGCAAGCAGAAAGAGGTGTTAGTGAAAGCACCAGGTGGACCTGCAGTGACTTTCCAAGGGAATAAGAAGATTCCGAAGGTGGCTGCAATGGTATCCAATATGGCTATTCCAGATGAAGTCAAGGGCATTCCGGTTGTCAGAGATTTTCCTCAGGTGTTCTTGGATGATTTTCCAGGATTACCGCCGCAGAGAGATGTGGAGTTTTGCATTAATGTTCAGCCGGGGAGTGCGCCGATTTCCATGGCTCCGTACAGGATGGCACCTGTAGAGCAAAATGAAGTGAAGAAGCAGATTGAGGAGCTGTTGAGCAAGGGGCTTATCAGGCCGAGTTCTTCTCCATGGGGAGCGCCAGTGCTGTTAGTCAAGAAGAAGGATGGGTCAATGAGGATGTGCATTGACTATCGGGAGCTGAATAGGGTGACTATTCAGAACAAGTATCCACTGCCGCGAATTGATGATTTGTTCGACAGGCTTCAAGGAGCAGCTGTGTTTTCGAAGATTGATTTGAGATCAGGGTATCATCAGGTTCGAGTCAAGGAGGAAGATGTGAGTAAGATAGCTTTCAGGACTCGTCATGGACTCTATGAGTTCTTGGTAATGCCATTCGGGTTGACGAATGCACCAGCAGTGTTCATGGATATGATGAATCAGGTTTTGAGGCCATTTATTGACTCCTTCGTGGTGGTTTTCATCGATGATATTTTGGTGTACTCGAAGTCAGAGGAGGATCATTCTACGCACTTGACAACGGTATTGCAGAAATTGCAGGAGCATAGCTTGTATGCCAAATTATCGAAGTGTGAGTTTTGGAAGTCTGAGGTAGCTTTTCTTGGTCATATTCTTTCTAAGGAGGGAGTAGCTACTGACCCTCAGAAAGTTGAAGCAGTGAAGGATTGGCCCAGGCCGACGTCTGTGAAGGAAGTCAGAAGTTTCTTGGGTTTAGCTGGTTACTACAGGAGATTTATCCAGGGTTATTCTCAGATTACAGTTCCTTTGACAGGTTTGACCCGGAAGAATGTGGCATTTGTATGAACAGATAAGTGTCAGGAAAGTTTCCTTGAGTTAAAGGAAAGGTTGACTACTGCACATATCTTAGCTTTGCCGCAGCTGGGAAGGATTATGATATCTACAGTGATGCATCTCTCAGAGGTTTGGGTTGTGTCTTGATGCAGGAAGGCAAGGTTATTACTTATGGTTCGAGGCAATTGCGTCCGCATGAGAAGAATTATCCGACGCATGATTTGGAGCTAACAGCTATCATTTATGCCTTGAAGCTATGGAGGCATTATGTTTATGGTGAGAAGGTTAATATGTACACTGACCACAAGAGCTTGAAGTACATTTATCAACAGAAGGATCTAAATCTTCGGCAAAGAAGGTGGTTGGAGGTATTGGAAGACATTCGTCCTGAGATCAAGTATCATCCGGGCAAGGCGAATGTGGTAGCTGATGGACTTAGCAGGAAGAGTAGTTTATCGAGTTTGATCACTACTCGAAGAGAGTTGGCAGCAGAGATCGATCAGGCAGGTATCGAGGTGGTACTGCAAGGTTTAGGGGCATCTTTGGCTCAGTTGAGGCTGCAGCCGTCCTTGAGAGAGAGGATTGTGGAAGGTCAGAGATCAAATTCAGAGATTCAGAAGATGTTGCAACCAGGTTTCAGAAGGCAAGCTATCGGAGTTTCGTGTCCAAGATGGAATTCTTTGGTTGGGTGAGAGGTTGTGTGTTTCAAATAATGCAGATTTGAGAGAGAGTATCTTGCAGGAAGCACACAGTACATTGTTGTCAGTTCATCCAGGAGGCACGAAGATGTACAGGGACATCAAACAGCACTTTTGGTGGTCTGGTATGAAGCGGGATGTAGCATATTTTGTGGCAAGGTGTCTGACTTGTCAGCAGATCAAAGCAGAAAATCGGAGACCTGGAGGTTTGTTACAGCCGTTGCCCATTCCGGAGTGGAAGTGGTAGAATATCAGTATGGATTTCATCACGGGTTTGCCGAGGAGTCCGAAGGGCAATGACTCAATTTGGGTTATTGTGGACCGTTTGACTAAGTCGGCTCACTTTCTAGCCATGAAGATTACTTGGTCGATGGAGAAATTGGCTGAGTTATACATTGGGGAAATTGTGAGACTTCATGGAGTTCCTGTGTCGATTGTATCGGACAGAGATGCAAGGTTCACTTCAAGGTTTTGGAAGAGCCTACAAGCAGCTTTAGGCACCAGAACTGATTTCAGTACAGTTTTTCATCCACAGACCGATGGTCAGACTGAAAGGGTGAATCGAGTGCTGGAAGATATGCTGAGGGCTTGTGTCATGGATTTTGGTGGTAGTTGGGAGAGATACTTGGCATTGGTTGAGTTTGCTTATAACAACAGTTACCATGCGAGTATTGGGATGACACCGTATGAGGCTTTGTACGGGAGGAGGTGTAGGACACCTGTTTGTTGGTATGAGGTTGGCGAAAGGCAGATGTATGGTCCTGAGATCGTTTAGCAGACATCAGAGCAGATTGAGCTGATTCGCAAGAGGTTGATCAAGGCTCAGAGTCGGCAGAAGAGTTATGCTGATACTCGACGAAGAGACTTGGAGTTTGAAGTTGGGGATGCAGTTTTTCTCAAGGTTTCTCCGACCAAAGGAGTGATCAGGTTTGGTAAGGGAGGCAAGTTGGCGCCAAGGTATATTGGTCCATACAGGATCATGGAGCGGATTGGCAAGACCGCTTATAGATTGAAGCTTCCAGAGAGTTGGCACAGGTGCATGATGTATTCCATGTGTCATTGTTGAGGAAGTATGTGCCAGATCAGAATCATCAGTTGGTAGAGATTCCTGAAGATCTACAGGTGAACTTAACAGCCTGTTGAGATCGTTGACCGTAGAGAGAAAGTTCTCAGGTGCAAAGTGATACCTATGGTCAAGGTGTTGTGGAGGAATCAGCAGTTCGAGGAGGCTACTTGGGAGCCAGAGGATCGCATGCAGAAGGATTTTCCTGAACTTTTTGCATGAGTGTATTTCTGTTATGTGATTGTAATTCTTTGAATGATAGTAATTTGAGTTGAGTTGTATTTCTCTTATTTTGATTGAATTGTCATATGCAATTGTTTGAACTATGTTTCCATTATGAGATGTTGATTTCTTTGTTGATATATTGTTTGGACTCATTAGTGGTAGTTCTGAGGACAGAACTCTTCTAAGGAGGGAGTGATGTAGAACCCCGTATTTTCAAATATTATTTTTATATTTGAAAATGAATTTAAATTGATTTTTGGAGATTTAATGAATATTTTCAGAAAAAAATTTGGAGATTCAGACACGCCCACAAAACGACAAAATCACATTTTCTCGTGATCTGAGCCTCTTACCTCGTGATTCATGCCGTGATGAACGCTCCAGATGTCGCCACGTGGCTCAACGACTCGTGACGGGCCGAGCTACTGAGGCACACTGCTGAGCTACCGAGGCACCGACCTCCATATTTGGAGAAAAATGCTGCCGAACTCCTTGGGCCGTCTGATTGTCCCAAGATTCGTGCCAAAAGATGATGAGCGGATCAGATCACGCCACGCCCAAAAAATGAAAAAATCACGTTTTCTCATTGTCTGAGCCGACTGCATCGTGATCCGCACCCTGATGGACGCTCCAGATGTCGCCACGTGGCTCAACGACTCAGGGGGAGCCGAACCACCGAGGCACTCTGCCGAGCTACCGAGGCACCGACCTCCACATTTGGAGAAAAATAACGCCGAACTCCTTGGGCCGTCTGATTGTCCCAAGATTCGTGCCAAAAGCTAATGAGCGGCTCAGATTCATCCACGCCCACAAAATGACAAAATCACGTTTTCTCGTGATCTGAGCCGCCTGCATTGTGATTCGCACCCTGATGGACGCTCCAGATTTAGCCACATAGCTCGGCCGCTCATGAAGTGCCGAGCTACCGAGCTGCCGAGGAACTTTGCCGAGCTACCGGGGCACCGACCTCCATATTTGGAGTAAAATGCTGCCAAACTACTCAGGCCGTCTGATTATCCCAAAATTCGTGCCAAAAGTTGATGAGCGGCTCAGATTCAGCCACGCCCACAAAATGACAAAATTGTTTTCTCGTGATCTGAGCCGCCTGCATCGTGATTCCGCCCTAATGGACGCTCCAGATTTAGCTACGTAGCTCGTCCGCTCATGAAGCGCCGAGCTACCGAGGAACTTTGCCGAGCTACTGGGGCACCGACCTCCACATTTGGAGGAAAATGCTGCCGAGCTACTCAGGCCATCAGATTGTTCCAAGATTCGCGCCAAAAGCTGATGTGCGTGTAGAACCCCGTATTTTCAAATATTATTTTTATATTTGAAAATAAATTTAAATTGATTTTTGGAGATTTAATGAATATTTTCAGAAAAATTTATCTTTTGTACACGTGTAAAACACGAGCAAATACCTTTTTGAGAAGTTGGAAAGTTTAGTTTTCTTCATGAAAAATCATTATTTAATATTTGAGATTTAATTATTATTTTTCCAAATTTTTCTAAAATTAATTGGAACTATTTGCAATTTTTGAGAAAAGAAGGACCTTTTTGCAAAATTAACATTTTTAGGGGTTAAAGTGCAAAATGTATATTCTGGACGTTTTGAACAGTATTGGTTGAGATTTAGAATTGTATTTTCTTTTAAATCCAAATTTAAATGAATTTTGATTGAATTTCCAAGGATAGAACTATATATGTAAGTTGTGTTTTGGAAGGGTTTATTTTGCAAAAGTGTGGGTAAAACCCTAATATTCAATCCCGGATATTTAAAGGATTTTTTCTCCAGCCGTCATTGTTCATAATACACTGAAATTTTGGAGATTTATTTTGGTGGAGAAAGGAGTTTTTGGATCTAGCAAAAGGGAGACTTTTCGTGGACTTTTCTCAATTCAAAGTGAGTGATATAAAAATTGTTTTGTTGTTTGATTCATGTGAGTGACTTTGTTTTGTTCGTTTGACTTTGTGAATATTATAATTCGTCTTGTTGATGATCTAAGTGCGCAAGTATCAATGATGTAGTGATTTGATGTTGTGAACAATATAGGTCTTGTATTGTGGTATGATTCATGTGAGTAATTGTGGATGGAATAGTAGACCTTTATTTTTAAAAATTGTGTTGCTAAAAGCATGTTGAGATCTGAGTATGAATATCAGGACATTAGATTTATAAATCAGACTTTGATTAGATTTATGAAAGAAATTAGTCTTATGAAACCCTAATGAAAGAATATGTGATTTAGAACATGAGAACTTGAGTTTTGACATATTTGATATTTTGAGTAATATAACCATGGTGAAGTTTTGTTGAGATTATCATTTTTCCTGAATACGAACTATTTTTCATGAACAATGAAACATTAGAAAACCCCAGATTTGATTTTGTTTTCAGACCGAAATTTTGAAAACTGTAGGCCGACAGTCGACTGGCCTACTGTACAGTCGACTGGTACGAGCCTGATACCGTACTTTTAGAACCTTTGAAAAAGTCGTTCTGGACAGTCGACCTAGCCCGTAGGCAGTCGACTGGTTCACTGCGGAATTTATTTTTGTAAAATTATTAGTCCTTTCTGGACAGTCGACCTAAGACTCCTTCAGTCGACTTACATACTTAGAATATATTTTAAGGAATTATTGGAATTTACCTCTGGTAAGTCGACCGATCCTCTTATAAGTCGACTTATATGACTTAGTTTATTTTTTTGTGAAATTTTGGATAATTTTCTTCTGGACAGTCGACTTACTACGGTATAAGTCGACTGGTACTGAAGGATCTTTGTAACTTGAGTGTTTCTTGAGTGTTTGGTTCCCAGACAATTCAGTCTATTCTAAGATATTCAGTTAAGAATTTGATTTAAGACTTTCAGTTGAGCCACTTTGTTTAGTGGGACTTTGGTTTAGACTTTTGAGTTTGAATCTCTAGAGGTGTGTGACCCTATTATACCGGTGTTGAGTTATTTGTGGAGGCCCAGTGAGGCATTTCAGTTATTTAGTTTTGAATTTAGGCCGGTAGGGTATACCACTCTAGGAGATTCGTTAAGTAATTAAATAACCCAAAATGATAAGGACAGGCACTAGTGGTGATATGATGAACGGGAACATGAGTCAAGAACCTCAGTATGGCTTTCGGTGTGGGATTTAATCTCCAGAATTATCATAGTAGATTATTAGTGGTGTGGGATATGTCTCCGGAATTATCACAGTCTTGTGGTGTGGGACAATCTCCGGAATTATCACGGTAACTACTTGTGGTGTGGGATTGATCTCCGGAATTATCGTAGTCGAGGTGAAGCACATGTGGTATTCGTATGGTGACGTGTCAATGTTCGGTGTGGGATGATCTCCGGAATTATTCAAGTGAAATATCTTGGGTGTGGGATCCATCTCCGGAATTATCGGGCATGAGATACTATCCATGGTTTATCTTTATCTCGTAGTAGTCATCGTATTAGGATTGGTTGCATAACGCGGGGGATTGAACCCTATGAAGTGAAGACGTTAAGGGCTTGCACCGAACCTATGTAGAATGGGATGCATAGACTTTGACAAGTACGCATTAGAGAGTCTGCATTTAGAATCTGTGTTCTAGGCTTGATTTTATGCATGTGGTTTCCTGTTTCCTACACCTGACACTTAATTTAGCTCCACTTGATGTTTTATGTTATCTGTCATTTCGTATTTCCCATAATCTTATTTAGTACCTGTTGATTAAGAATTTATGAGGTATGATCTTTATGTTGTATGTTGTTTTTATATCTCTCACACCATTTATGGCTGACCCCGTTAGTTTTGGGGGTTAGGGATCATCTCTAGCCTCATATCTTGCAGGTGATTGCTTAGCGTTGGAGGTTGGATGCTTGAGTTGGTTTATGAGATAAATTGATTCATAAGAATTTGTGTAAAATTGAAATAGCAGTTTTGAGATAAATTTGGGTTGTAAATAAAAGAAATTATGAGATGAGTTGTTTTTGAATTCCGCTGTGTTTTGTAAAAGTTTGTTGTAATAAAAGTTGAAAATTTTAGTGGTGCTAGTTGTGTTTAATATTATATTGAAGTGGATCGCTGGGAATGTGGCACGTATTTTCTAAGATATCTTATTAGAAAATCGGGGCGCTACAGTGCGGCTCAGATTTACCCACGCCCACAAAAAGACAAAATCACGTTTTCTCGTGATCTGAGCCTCCTACCTCGTGATTCGCGCCATGATGGATGCTCCAAATTTAGCCACGTAGCTCGGCAGCTCGTGAAGCGCCGAGCTACCAAGCTACCAAGGAATTATGACCGAGCTACCAGGGCACCGACCTTCACAAGCGGAGAAAAGTAATGCCGAGCCACTCGGACCGTCCGATCACTCAGATATTCGCGTTTAGGGCTGATGAGCAGTCCAGATTGCGCCACGTCATAAATGGTATTAAAAATTAATTTTTTATTTATGAAATTCGAATTATTTATTTAAAAATTGGGGAAAATAATTAATAATTCTAGAAAATTAATTAAAAATTCTAAAAAATAATTATAAATTTGGAAAAATATTTTTGAACCACCGGGTGAATAATTATTGCTTAGGATGATACCTCATATAAAGATTCAAGCCCCCGAACAAGAAATCACCACTTCGCAAACTTAAATGACTGATCCAAAAAATAAATAAAAATTAAGAAAAGTCACCAAAAGTCCAGGAGAGCTCAAGAACAACCTTGAGCGCGCAACCAACACCGAAAATCACCATGATACCTCGTATAAAGATTCGTCACCCTCATTTGGACTTCGGTATAACCCTGCAAGCCATTAAAACAATAAAACTACTCCTCAAAGGTTGATCAAACTCAGTCTTCGGGAGTGGGGGGCTCGTGATATGGCTAAAAATAGGGTTAAATCGGAACCGTCCAAATCGGACACGAATCTTAAAGCTCGGGGGTATAATGGTAATTTCACCTAGAAACGGGTCTGAAAATGGGAACTGGGTCTTTTTCTTAAGGACCAATAACTCATAAATGAGTCCATCTTATTGGGCGCGGATCCCAACCCACAAGAAGCCCAGTCCAGCTGGATAGGAAAATTAGGGTTTATGATTGCTCTTAATCAACGGTCCTGATCGCTTCTATCCATCCACTGGGAAGTAGGGATTTGATCTTATCCCGAAACTGGTTCCTAAGGCGGCTATAAATATCCCCCATCCCCCACTGTTATCAGGTAATCAATCTTTTGCCAATCAAAGCTCTTTCATAATCTTTCTGATTACTGACAAGAGCGTCGGAGGGTGCGTCGCCGGAATCAACCCCGGTGATTTGCACTTTTTGCAGGTCAACGGCGGGAGATCACGGTCAAACTCCGGTGGAAGTGTGTTCAGGTTTGGCCATTCAACTTCCCTCGAATCTACAAATCTATCTGTTTGCCCCCATACCGATTTCAGCGGCAACAATATTTAAAAAAAGGACCTCAAAATAGAGATGTTAGGCCCTGTTTCTGAATTTTGGACTGTTGGACCCGCGGGTCGAAAGTTTGGCCTGCTCAACGAGTCCAAACCTGCGAGTCAAACAGGCGGGTTGCGGGCAAATTTGACCTGGTCAACGGGTTTGTGGGTTGGGTCGACCGGGTTGGATTTACGATATTGGCGACCCGGATCGACCTGCGGATTCGACCCGAACCCGAACCACCTAATTATGGGCCGAGTACGAATGAGCGGGTCGCGGGTTATCTCGACCCGGTTGCCATCCCTGAACAAACTACACATATGGTGAGTGATGAGTGGAATAAAATTGATAAAATATTAGGAACAATAATCCTTCATTGAATTTGGTTTTCAAATTGTTGAAACCATTAGCCTCTGTTATAATTTATTTATTCATTATTATTATTTTAAGAGATGCCACAGTTTCTAATTGCAGCCTCTATTATCTTTAGATCTATGTTTAATAAATTTTAACAGATATTTTTGTCTTGATCTCGAAGTCTTTCTAACCTAGATATGAAACGAACTGAAGCCGTAGTTGGGAACTACGGGCTTAAAAAATAATTGTGAAGAGATCGTAGTTGGGATTTGCGGCCTTATAATCGAATAGGCCTTAGTTGGGAACTACACATTATGAGAATTGATATTGCCTATAAATTAGTTTCTAAAGTAGGTAATTTTCGAATTTAGTTTATAAAAATTGATTAATGTTACAGTCTCTACCAAATTCACTATCTTAAGTAGCACACTATCTATATAATAAAACACAAAGAAAGCTATCAAGTGGCTCTCCTTCAATCCCCAAAAAATTAAAGGCCCAGATCTAACCTCACAAAACATATTTTTCCTTCCAAAAGTTTTTCCCAAAAACTCAAATTCAAATCCCCCACTCAAAACAACTCCTATATTTATTTAATTATTTCTCTCTCTCTTTCCCTCTCTCTCTCCCTCCCCCTCCCTCCCTCCCTCCCTCTTCTATTCAAAAAATTAAGAAAATAAAAATTTAAAAAATTTTAAAAAAAATTAAAAAACTAAAAACTAAAAAATTTAAAATTTTAAAAACTTTAAAAATAATTCAAAAAAATCATATAATATATTTTTTGCTGGACCTCAAAAAATTTCTCATATAATATGTTTGCTACTTTAATTAATTTGCTGGACCTCCAAAACTATTTTCTATGATTAAACAAGGTGTACCGTTCCGAAGACGTGCCGTAGGCACGTGTCAACGGGCTAGTTATTAAATATTATTGTTGAATACGTATAGAATATGTGGTAGTGTCTCAATTACGTTAACAAAGAAAAATGAGTAAATTTGATAGTAGCATTACTCTTCAAATATTGGTAATTCCAAAAATAAAAAACAAAGAGTAACGCAACATCCACTTGTCTGCTTATTGGAGTGGCTAATGTGTCTGCTTGTGTCGTCAGAAAATCCAGGCATTTAATGCATCAAAATCTTATTATTATGCCTGCCTCTAATCCTATTGTCTCTAGCCTTTCCGTGTTTTGTCCTTTTGTACTATTTTGCAATTCTACTGCAGCAAATCCAACCTCTCTGATTGGCCCAGATCTCATGCGTATCTCCATATCGAAGATCTAATCTAAATTTTGGTGTGGCTGGAGTCGTGAGGCTATCCGGGCTATCCGTTCTCATAAAAAAGAAGATCTAATCTAAATAAAGATTCTAAAGAAAATCAAAACAAACAGTCAGAGTGGCTAAGCACAATCTATATAATAAAACATAGAGAAAACTATCGAGGAGCTCTCCTTCAATCTTCTCAAAAATTAAAGATCCAGATCTAATCTTACAAAACATATTTTCTCTCTAAATTTTTTTCCAAAACTCAAATTCAAATCTCCCACTCAAAACAATTTCTATATTTATTTAATTTTTTTTCCTCTTTCTCTCTCCCTCCCTCTTCTATCAAACAAATTAAGAAAATATATATTTTTTAAATTTTAAAATATTAAAAACTAAACAAATTTAAATTTTTAAAAATTAAAAAAAACTTTAAAAATAATTCAAAAAAATCAAAAAAAAATATAATCTGTTTTTTGCTCAATGTTTGCTACTTCAATTAATTTGCTGGACCTCCAAAACAATTTTTTAAGATCAAACAATGTGCACCGTTCCGAAGACGTGTCGTAGACACGTGTCAATGGGCAAACCTAGTCTATATAATAAAACACAAAGATAGCTATCAAATGGTTCTCCTTGAATCCAACAAAATCAAAAGTCCATATCTAACCTCGCAAAAACTTAATTTTTTTCCGAAATGTTTCTCCCCACCTAAAACAATTCATTTATTCAATTAATTATTTCTCTCTCTCTCTATATATTCTATTCAAAAAAAAAATTAAGAAAATAAAAAAACTAAAAAATTAAAAAACTAAAAAATTAAAAAACTTTAAAACTTTAAAAATAATTCAAAAAAACCCAAAAAAATCAAAAACTTTCAAAAAATATATAAAAATCTTAAAATATATATTTTTTTAATTATTTAAAAATTAAAATATTTTCAAAATTTATTTTTTAACTTTTTTTGAAATTATTTATATTTTCTGAAAAAATTTAAATTTTTTTGAAATTTTAGAAATTTTAAAGCTTTTGAAAATTAAAAAGAATTAAAAATTAAAAATAAATAAAAAATTTTAAAATTTTAAAATTTTGAAAAATTGAAAATTGAAAATTGAAAATTTAGAAAATTTGAAAATTTGAAAATTTGAAATTATAAAATTTTGATATTTTGAAAATCTGAAAGCAAATCCAAATCCAATGTCGAACCCCAATCAAGAGGCCGTCGCCAATTTCCGATCCGCTCCTTTATTTATTTAATTATTTCTCTCTCTCTCTCTCTCTCTCTCTCTCTCTCTCTTCTCTTCAAAAATTTTTTTTAGGAAAATTAAAGATTCTAAAATAAATTAAAAAGTAAAAAAAATAAAAAAACTAAAAAATTTAAAAACTTTTAAACTTTAAAAATAATTCAAAAAAAAATAAAAAACTTATAAAAAAATATTTAAAATTTTAAAAATATATATTTTTTTAATTATTTAAAAAATTTAAAATGTAAAAAAAAATCTTAATTTTTTAAATTTTTTTTGAAATTTTAGAAATTTTAAAGATTTTGAAATTTAAAAAGAATTAAAAATTTTAAAAAAATTTAAAATAAATAAAAATTAAAAAGTTAAAATTTAAAATTTTGAAATTTTGAAATTTTGAAAATCTGAAAAATTTTGAAATTTTGAAAATTTCAAAATCTCAAAGCAAATCCAAATCAAAATTTAATGTCGAACCCCAATCAAGAGGTCATCACCGATATCTGATCCGCTACTTATTCCGTATCGGTGACTCCTCACCACCAAATCGAGCGTGAATACCAGGTGACTCCGTATCGGCGACTCTCCTCCACTAAATCGAGAGCCTCTATATGCGATGCGATGATTCTAATTTTATCTCATTAACCAAATTCTCATTCTAATTTTTAATTTTTTGTGTACAGGGGATTACTCAGTTTTTGCTCACTCGAATTTTGTGTGTACATGAGATTTAAGTTCAGAGATGTATGATTATTTTATTTTTGGGTTTAAATTTTTTAATTTGGTGATTTATTTGATGAGTTTTTTATTGGTTTTGATTTAAGGTGTACGTAAGTGAGAGATGGATTATTTGGTGGCTTCAATTTGGGCTTCCAAACAATAGTAGGACAGGTAAGCTGACTACCAACCTAAAATAATTTGGCAAATACGCAACATTAATTTCTTTACTATAAGAGAAAATACAATCGTGAAGTTTTCTCTTCACTGGTTATTAGAAACCATGGATAACATAACATATAAGAACTTTTAATGTATGTTTGATATATAGGATTGGGATGACTGGAATTTACCAATGAATGGTGCAAACTCTCAACTCAAGAAAGGCTGCTAAAGTAAATTTGTTATTTATCTATTTCGATTTTTTTTTATAAAGGTGCAATGGGAAGACAAAGTGGAGATAAAAGAAATGATTAGCTTGGATTAGAGTTTTGATAACTTCATGTATTTCATTTTGGTTGAAATAATAATAAAAGGTATTTCAATTGCAAACTGATACCTTCACACATGCACTTACGTTACTATTGTATTTAGACATACTCATACTGGTTATGGGATTAGAGTAAGCTCTATAAAACCTATATGATAATGTCCCTGCATAACTATTAAAACATCTAAAAGTGATGCTGAAGTTAAAAAAAAAAATCTATGCAGTGTTTCCAACAAACTATATGCATTCCAGGTAAGTTTAAGCTAATGATCAAGAAGGCGATGGTTGAGCTTAAAGTTAAGTAAATATACTGCTTTCTCATATAATATGTTTGCTACTTCAATTAATTTGCTGAATCTCCAAAACTATTTTGTATAATCAAACCAGGTGCACCGTTCCGAAGATGTGTCGTAGGCACGTGTCAATGGGCAAACCTAGTTGACGCATAAAACAAATACTGTAGTAACTTATTGCTATATTAGGGTTTCATGCATTTTGTTTCAGAGTGATTTCTTAGAGTATGTAGTCGTCTGCCATTTATCCAAATTTTTATAAATTTGAAAGAAAAAAATCATTGTAGTCGTTGGCTATTTATTCAAATTTTGGCGATCGCATAAACAGTGGTCGGCCAAATTCGGAAGACGAAATGGCTTTTGCCAAAATATAGTAGACGACAGATTATCTTT
The DNA here is from genome assembly GCA_017893485.1 of Hemerocallis citrina. Lineage (NCBI taxonomy): Eukaryota > Viridiplantae > Streptophyta > Magnoliopsida > Asparagales > Asphodelaceae > Hemerocallis > Hemerocallis citrina. Next base: position 44,313 of record JACEHZ010000386.1, read on the forward strand.
CGTCTGTTTGATGGGACGAAAGATTATCTTTTGCCAAAGATGTGGGACGGAAAATAAAACATTGTCCCTACACATTTTCAGCTGAAACATCGATGGACGGAAAATAATCTTTCATCTGCTGAATTAATTGAATTTTTTTTTTGAAGGACAGTAAACAATTTACCATCCCTTCAAATAAAAAATTTTTAAAAATTGTGTCAAACGGTAGATTATCTACCGTCTATCCAATTTTTTGTTTTTGCCTTTGATTTGTGGAATTACATATTTACCCAGCACCGTATCTTGAATTACTCTTTTTTTTTAAAAAAACCAGTTGGGACGAAAGATAAAGTGCCGTCTGTTGAATTACTCTCATTTACGTGTACAATTCGCTAGGACGAAAGATAATCTTTCGTCTGAGAATTAAAAATAGGCAAAAACCCAAATTTTGGCTTTACACAACTGCAACGAAAACTCATTTTTTCTATTTCCATTCTCCAAATACCCAAATTTTAGCAGACGACGACTACAGATGCTCTTACAGCCCGATAAATTGTTAATTACTCTCATTTAGTAACTAAGTTGTTACTGTATAACTTTTACATGTGGAAGAGTTGAAGATTTATGTGTTATTTTTTACACTGTTGGTACTTGTACTCCCCTCCGGTTCTCTGGATATTTTATTAACTTCTTATTAATGAAACAGGGTGGAGTTATTCTATCTTTTCCTTAAATTATTAAATTTAAAATAAAAAAAAATTTACTTGTGGAAGTCTTTCTTCAACTACTTCTTTTGTTGTTGTTTTTAATAACAAAGCTATAAGAATATAAAGTTTAAATTCCAAAATTGTTACTTATTAGAGCATCCACTATCATTGGCTAAAGTTATTCTAATTTTAGGAATGAGATTTTAGCTTTTAGGAAATGTCGCTGCTATCGTTATTTCTAATTTTTAAAAAAATATTGTATTGAACGGATCTTATTCATCTGTCTAATCCCTTTTTAAAATTTTTTTATTAAAAAACGAGTAGACGATGCTTCTTCATCCGTTTTAGAGAAAGGACGGAGCAACATCCTCCATCGCCATATTAAATTTGTTTTTTTAATTTCGTTTCCAAAAAAATAAAAAAAATTCAAGTGAACAGTGCCTCTTCATCCGTCTGGCACATTCACTTCATTTTTTAAAAAATGTTTTGTCACCTTTAGCAAATGACTTTAATACCCTTGCCATTTGAAAACAGACAAAAGCAACTAGAAGGATGTTCTTCATCCGTCTGGTGCTTTTCAATTTATTTATTTATTTTATTTTTATATGGTCAATAGCCGTTGGATTTTTTTTATATAAAAATAATTAAATACAATTGTGCAGTTGGATATTGTCTCCCACAACGGTTAAACCTTAGGGGTAAAAGGGTAAATGTATGCCTAAATAATGTTCAGCAAAAGTGAGGGACGGATGAACTTCATCCGTCTCTCACTTTCCCTTTTTTTTTAATAAACTTAACCTATTTAATAAATTAATTTTCTATATTTAAAATAAATTTACGAATAGACGGAACAACTTCATCCATTTTTCAAATTTTTATTAAAAATCGAATTGAGAAGATCATCCGTCCCTATCCTCAAACGGATGAACATCCTCCGTCCCCTATATTTAGCAATCTTCTAAAGCGGTTCCTAAGTTTAGCAGTCTACTGTACATCCCTATTCTAAATTTTGAGTTTTTAGCGAACGACTACATGGCTTTTTCCTAAAGCTATTTCTATTTTTTGAGTTTTTAGCCAACGATAGTGGATGCTCTTAACAAAGAAACTTACCGCTCAACTGCCAGGATACTTGCCTTTCTTTCACTGTTCAAAGTACCTTTTAAGCTAGTAAATAATATTTTTTCTTAATATGTTTCATTGCGCGCGGTTAGTAATTATTATGATAACATTTATGTAGGTACTAGATTTGCCCGTGGCCACGTGCCTACGGCACGTATTCAGAACGGTACAACATATGAAAAGTCCTGTAAACAGTAAATCGGCAATTATATAGCTGAAGTTGGAATAGTATGACAATAATTATTCGTAAATAAATGTCCATGTTTTCATTAGTATATGGTGAAAAATAATTATAAATTAGGGTATAAAAGCCAATGTTTCCACATATATATATATATATATATATATATAGAGAGAGAGAGAGAGAGAGAGAGAGAGAGAGAGAGAGAGAGAGAGAGATAAATAAATAAATGAGTTGTTTTGGGGGGGGGGGATTTAAATTTGAGTTATGGGGGAAAATGTGTTTTGTGAGGTTAGATCTGGGCCTTTGATTTTGGGGGGATTGAAGGAGAGCCACTTGATGGCTTTCTTTGTGTTTTATTATATAGACTAGATTTGCCCGGGGACGTGCCTACGGCACGTCTTCGAAACGATACATCATATGAATGTCTTGTAAACAGTAAAACAACAATTATGTAGCACAAGTTTGAATAGTAAAATAATAATTAGTTGTAAATAAAAGTCCATGTTTCGATTAGTATATGACAACTTCTTAGAACTTTGAGTGTGAAAAATGATGAAATTTAACTGTTGATGAGATATTAGCTATTTTCAATGTAACATGGGTAATAAAAAATACATAAAAAATCTGAAAATTTATAAACGTGAAATCCGAAAATATAAATTTATGATTAAATAGAGAGAGAATGAGAGAGAGAGAGAGAAATAATTACATAAATAAATAAAGAAGTTGTTTTAGGGGGGTTTGAATTTGAGTTTTGGGGGAAAACTTTTGGGCGGAAAATTATGTTTTGTGAGGTTAGATCTGGACCATTGATTTCACCTATATTGAATGAGAGCCACTTGATAGCTTTCGTTGTGTTTTATTATATAGATAACCGTTTCCGCATTAGTTCAGTAGTTGCCTTGTTGAGTTGTTGGTTGATATTCAGTTTTTGAATCTTATCTCTAATAATATTATAATGGGAGAAGGCCTTAGTGTCATTTGTCATTTTGTCATTCTACCAACATGTGCAACGCACGTACATAACTAATACAAAAGAAGTTTCAAGTTCAAATCCTTCATACATCAGTGTTTTTATTGTTACCTTCTGAAATGATTAAAACGTGCATCACACATGTAAATTACCAGTAAGTTTGATGTGATTAAAAAGGATGATCACTTAACATCTTTGACCGTTTCTTTTTAAAAAAAGGCTAGAACTTAAGAAGGACGGATTTTTTTCAGATAACGCTACAAGGACAATATTTTCATGAAACTTTTTTTATTTACAATCTTAGCTACCACAATATTATTGAAGATTATTGTAGGATAAGTTACAAGTTATCTATATAATAAAACATAAAGAAATCTATCAAGTGGCTCTCCTTCAATCCCTCAAAAATCAAAGGTCCAGATCTAACATCATAAAACCCATCCCCCCCCCCCCCCCCCCCCCCCCCCCCCCCCCCGCCCCAAAAAAAAAAGCCCAAAAGTTTTTCCCAAAATTCAAATTCAAATCCCCCCACCTAAAACAACATCTTTATTTATTTAATTATTTATCTCTCTATCTCTCTCACTCTTCTATTAAAAAATTTAAGGAAATAAATATTTAAAAAAAAATCTAAATAAAAAAAAAATAAAATTCTAAAACTTTAAAAATAATTCAAAAAAATCAAAAAAAAAATCAAAAACTTATAAAAAATTATAAAAAAAAAATTTTTAATTTTTTTTATAATTTTAATTTTTTTTGAAATTTTAGAAATTTTTAAACTTTTGAAATTTAATAAAAAATTTTAAAAATTAAAAATGTAAAATTTTGATTTGGAAAATTTTGAAATTTTGAAAATTTGAAATTCTCAAAGCAAATCTAAATCCGAATTCAATGTCGAACCCCAATCAAGAGGTCTTCGCCGATATCTGATCCGCTACTGATTCCGTATCGGTGACTCTCCTCCACTAAATCGAGCGCGAATATCAAGCGACTCCGTATCGGCGACTCCCCTCCACCGAATCGAGAGCCTCTATATGCGATGACTCTAATTTCATCTCATTAACCGAATTCTCATTCTAATTTTTAATTTTTTTTGTGCCGGGAATTACTCAGTTTATTGCTGACTCGAATTTTGTGTGTGCATGGAATTTAAATTCAGAGAAGTATAATTGTTTTATTTTTTTGTTTAAATTTTTTTAATTTGGTGATTCATTTGATGAGTTTTTTATTGGTTTTGATTTAAGAAGTACGCAAGTGAGAGATAGATTATTTGGTGGCCTCAATTTGGATTTCAAAACCATAGCAAGACAAGTAAGCTGCCGCGCAACCTAAAATAACTTGGCAAATATGCAACATTAATTTTTTTACTACAAGAGAAAATATTATCGTGAAGTATTCCCTTTACTAGTTATTAGAAACCATGCATAACATAACATATAAGAACTTTTAGTGCATGTTTGTATATATAGGATTAGGATGACTGGAGTTTACCAATGAAGGGTGCAAACTCTCAACTCAAGAAAGACAGCTCAAGTAAATTTGTTATTTATCCATTTTGATTTTTTTTTTATAAAAGTGCAATGGGGAGACAAAGTGGAGATAAAAGAAATGATTAGCTTGGATTAGAGTTTTGAGAACTTCATGTATTTCATTTTGGTTGAAATAATAATAAGAGGTATTTCAATTGCAAACTGAGTTTCAGACAAACAAATATTTAGATGATTGGTATTGTAGATATCTTCACACATGCACTTGTGGTACCATTGTATTTAGACATGCTCATAGTGGTTATGGAATTAGAGTAAGCTTTATAAAATCTATATGATAATTTCCTTGCATAACTATTATAAGCATCTAAATTAAGTGATGCCGAAATTAAAAAAAATTCTATGCATGCAGTGTTTCTAACACACTATATGCATTCCAGGTTAGTTCAAGCTAATGATTGAGAAGACGATGGTTGAGCTTAAAGGTAGATATACTGTTTTTTCATATAATATGTTTGCTACTTCAATTAATTTGCAGGACATCCAAAACTATTTTATATAATTAAATCAGGTGTACCGTCCTGAAGAAAGACGTAGTCACGAGTCAACCGGCAAACCCAGCAGTAGAATATGTTGCAATTTTTTTTAAATGTACTGTGTCACCGAATTAATTTTTAAAATGTGGGTATTGTTTTTTTCAAACCCTATCTCTGTATACCTATATGATCCCTAACAGTATCCAGTCCAGTGAATGACAACTGAGACTTCCCTCCCTCAACCCAACCCATGCCTAGTTGTAAATTTTGGCAAATATAGTTTTGGCCCCTAGTTTGATACTGAATTTGTAATGGACTATTCAAAATTTTCCAACTCTATTATAAACTCCCATTTAAAAAATAACTTTATTACAAAAGCATATGTAGTCATTTCCTATATTTCCAAAATTTAAAATTTAAAAAGGGAGCTTTTATAAACATTCTCTGTATTTCCAAAATTTGAAAAAAAAAAGAAACATTACTCTTCTATATTTGAGAGATGGTATAGGAATTTTTCCAAATATAGAAATCAGAATATCATTTTGCGTCTCATCCAAAAATTAATTCTCGAACGTAAGATGATCTTGCGTACGAGCAATTTAAATAATTAAAAAGGAGAAAAAAATATCAGACACAAGTTCTTCTTGCGTCTGTTCAAAAAAAATCTGAAGAAATAGACGCAAAATCATTTGGCATTGGAAGAAAAAAAAAATATTTAAAACATCACGGACGCAAGACCTTCTTACGTCTGGCGCTTTTTTTCCCAATTTTTTTTCTTCTATGGAATAGGGCCTATAGGATTGTTTATGCATATAGCGTTAGCTCTGGCTCTATATTTGAGATTTGTTTGTTTTTTTTAATGAAGGGTTGAGATGGAAATGGCTTATAGGAATTGTTATGTGTACGTTGCGTAGAAATTTTTTTGGGTGAATGTGTTGGACTCAATTTTTTTAAAAATTAACGGCTGAGATTGGTTTGAATTTTTTAGAACCACCGTTCCACCAAATTTTGAGTTTTTGACGGCTACAAAATTTCTATTTCTATTCCTTAAATTTGGAAATTTTGAATCTTGCCTACTACAGATGCTCTAAGAGCATCTGTAGTCGTTGCAATGTAAAATATCCATATATGGATAAATAGAAATAGAAATCGTAGTTTTGCTGCAATCGTTTAAAGCTATATTTTAGCTATCTATATTTAAATAATAAGCGACGGCACATGAAGTGCCGTCTGAGAAAAAAAAATTAAAAAATATTAGCGAAAGCACGGCGAAAGCACGGAGAAAGCACGAAGAAATAAAAAAAAAATATTCCGGAAATCCCAGACGGCACATGATGTGCCGTCCAATGAGTCCAGAATGAATTGATTTTGTCATTTTCCTTTTTTTGGAAATTACAAAACAATTTTAGTTATTACAAAAAAAATTAGAAAAATTGCAAAAACATTTCAGAAATTGCAAAAAAAATCAAAAAATTATAAAAACATTTTCAAAAATTGCAAAAAAAATTTTTAAAAAAACAAAACCCTCCGGACGGCACATCATGTGCCGTTCGAGGATTTGGGGGGCGACGGGATTATTTTAATTGAGAAAAAATCAAAAAAAATCAAAGGACGGCACATGATGTGCCGTCCGACGAAATAAATATTAATTTTTTTTGTGGGACGGCACATGATGTGCCGTCACTCATATATGCATATATGGATTCTCAAATATAGCAATCTACTATAGCGAATTATCAATAATATGGATAAATAGCAAACGACTGCAGCGTTTTTTTTAGCCAAAAATGCATATTATGAATAAATAGTAAACGACTACAGATGCTCTAAAACCATCAAATAGCATGTAACACACGAAATAGTAAACCATCCATTCCAAAATAAGTTATTGTAGCTTTATTCTTCTTCCACAGTATAAGTTGCTTTAGATTTTCAAGATAGATGGTTTCTCATTCTTAAAGGTAGATTAATTTGTATGAGATTTTCAATTTTACCTTTGTATCTTCATCTCTAATACTATAATATGAAAGTTGGAGCTGTGTAATTTGAAGACAAATTGTAACTTTTAGACCAACAATTATCTAATCTCACCCACTCATTTTTAAGTGAGATTTATATTAACCATTAATTTACTAAAATGTTGCAATTTATCATAATACTCTCAACGTTCTAATTTACTCACGACATAATTATTTACAAAAGTGATACTTATATAAAATAAAAATTGATGCAACTAAGGATAATTTGTAAAAAGTACGGTAAGAATTTGAGATGGGTAAAGAGAGGTCTCATGTTCAAGGCCAGACTACGTCGTAGTCGTTATTTAAAAAATTTAAAAAATACTAGGACGTGCATTGCATGTGCAGATTTCTAGTATTCTTAAAAATTCATTAATTATAGAGGAGGGTATGTATGATATTTTACATTCGCTGCCTTATTTAAGAGCTTCAATCTATAAGAAAGTCTAGAACTCTTACAATATCCTCAACTGTTGTTAGAGCATTCACAATGGTGTTTCTCATTATGTAAAAAATGGCAGCTACAGTCGTAGCAAATAGCGATAGTTGCTGCAGTGGTTGTTTGTTATATGTTTCTCATTTTTTAAAAAAATTTTGCGTGGGACGGTACAACATTTACCGTCACGCAAATTTTTTTTTGAAAAAGCGAGCGACAGTACATGTTGTACCGTCTCATTCGTTTAAAAAAATAACTAAAAAATTTAATTACTTATTAACTATTAAAATATGTTAATTAAATAAATTAAATAATATAATAATAACTAAACCTAATTAAAAACTAACTAAACCTAACCTACCCACTAATAAAGCCACAATTCAAGGACGGTACATGTTGTACCGTCCGAGAATTGTGGAATTTTTTTTTTTAATAAATTTTTAAAAGGAAATCTGGCCATTGGATTTAAAAAATAATAAAAAAAATTAAAAAAAAATTGGACGGTATATGTTATACCGTCCGACCCCTGTTTAAAAAAAATATTAATAATAATTTTTGGGACGGTATATGTTATACCGTCCGACTCGATTAAAAAAATTAAAATAAGAGGGACGGTATATGTTGTATCGTCCTTTATAATTTGAGAATCGCTATTTTGTTTCTCATTTTTGAGAATCGACTGTAGCCAATTTGCTAAAAAATGGTAAAATAGAAAACGATTGCAGTGTGCCATTTGCTAAAAAATGGCAAATTGGCTAATATACCAAACGACTGTGGATGCTCTTAAATACTCGTGTAGAAATATAGAATGATTTATTATTCTGAATGGAAGGAGCACATATTTAAGATATTTAGGGAAGCTCTACGCCTCTACCCTATGTAGACCTTAACGTAAAAAGATCAAAATCGCACTATTCAAAATTACTGATTTCTAATCTGTATTTTGCGCAGTTTTAAAAAAATGATTTTTCGTTATTTTTTTCAAAATTTTGTTCAGCTCTGCTTAATACTCCAGTTAAATAGCAATATGTAGACCTCGTAATATTAGCTAGTATGTGATGTATGTGATATACAAGATTACATGAAAATTGAAATGTCTGAATCCTCTCTTTAGAGCATCTCCAACCCTCTATTCGAGTTTGATACAACTTTTACTCTAAAGTAATGTAATTGTCATATTAAACGGTAACTTCATCTCAAACCCCTAATTCTATTTCAAACTCCAAAAAAAAAATATTCTTTGCATATTTTTTTAATCTACTTTTTATATAAAAAAATTCTAATTCCTCAATATATAATTAATAACTTCACTAATAAATAATAATAGAATACAATTAAAATATTTTTTTAATTTTTGGGAGTAGAAAATAATTAATGTGTTAGAAACCATAGAATTGGGCCCAAAACAAAACCGATAAACTTGCGGGTTTTATAATTATAAAATAAATGAATAAAAAGAAAAGAAAATGACGTCGGGTGAATAGTAGCACATCCAAAATGGCGTGCCACTGTTCATCCCACTCCCTCCACGCCATTTTGCAGTGAAGAATGCCCGTTGGTTGGAGAAGAAATCCAACTCCAGATTCACTTTTCCACTCCAAAATAGAGTGGGTTGGAGATGACCTGATGAGATTTACCCATTTTTATAGTCTAAGATTAATTTAAAGTCAATTCTAATTGGAATTTTCGGTTATTTATTATACTTTTTCCTCGTATTATCCAAATAGATTCATCAAAAACCCTCCAATCTAACTATGTGAATTACCTCATTTTCATCTTTACATGTATCATATGCCTCTCACCAAGGACAACACCATAACGGTTTTGCCGGATGAGCCAAATAATAAACAACTTTAGAAAAAAAATATTCCCAACAAACTATAAAGTAAGTCAAAACCGAGATAATTTATTTTATATAGCATACTTTAAAAAAAAAATCAAATTATAATACTTTTTTACAAGATCCCAATGGTATATTTGTATTTTTTTGCGAAAATCAAAAAGTGTATTTGCTATCCAATATTAAAAAAATTGCACATATAGCCTAGAATTTCAATTTTAATCAAACATATATGGGGGTTTATTAAACTTTTTGGGTGGGCCAAAGTGTAAATAATCATACCTATATGGGGATTTCAAAATTTTTGGGTGTCCCAGACCCATTCGGGTCTTAACTAAGTCACGTCCCTGTCTATCACATGCACGATGATACAACTAGCTAGTTACTCCGGCCGTTTTAAAATATAAGTCAGTATAGATTTCTCCACGAGTATTAAAAACAACCTAAAATTGTGTGAGAGTACTAGATTTTCTTGTGAATTGAAAATCTAAAATGAGGTAGATATTATAAAATGCCATATTTACCGTTCTCTATAATTAATGAATCTTTAAGAATATAAAGAAACAATGATAAAATCGAATATCTCTTAGAAAAGTACTCAACGAATAGTTAAGAAAGACTATATTTATCTCGAAAATCTAAACAGACTAATATTGTGAAACAATAAGAAAACAGCTAGAATGTGTATTTCGTAACAGAGAGTATTATTATAGTTAGAACTTGGTGAATGTTTTAGACAAAATTAGATGATGCATGTGTTTTTCTTTTATTTTTCTTATATCTTATAGTTAGAACTTGGTGAATCGTTTATATAAAATTAGATGATGCATGTGTTTTTCTTTTACTTTTCTTATATCTTCAAGCAACATCCAAGACTTGACAATGTTGTACATTAAAAAACTCTAAATAACTAGCTTATCAAGTAAAATCATATCATGTACATAGTAATTCTCTAATCATCATATCAACTAATTACAGTTGTGACCTAAGAGACATGAACCTACCGTTTCGACCCAAATAGTGGTGGAAAGTGTTTCACCCAAATGGTGAAGGTTGGCAGCAGGAGCTTATTCATGCTTATCTTGTGGCTAAGGGGACGCGTAGATTCGGGTTCCGTATGGGCCCTAAAATGTCTTGGTTCTAGAGAGAGGTTGCCAATGCCTATGATACGTTTCATGGCTGTGTTAGTTCATTCATTGGCAATGGCTTGTTGACTAGATTCTGATGGAACAAGTGGTGTGGTGATCACTCTTTAAGAGATATTGTAACGCCCCGAATTTGAAACACAGGTAATTCATAGCAAAAACAATATCTTCTACTTCAACTTCGTACAAATTTTACAAGAAATTTAAAACTTTTTCTTTACAGCATGTTCTTTACATCAACAAAGTAGAAACGAATGAATAAAATACAATTTATGATAATAAAAATTCTTCAATCTTGTGACACTCATCATAGTATCTTCAAGTCCATGCCAAGTCCAATCCTACAACTAGGAAACTGTGGGTACGTCAGTTGCATACAACTGACACAATGATATAATACAATGATTCTTTAACTTTAGCAATCACACACTTGAATGCAAACCAGAAAAGTGACTATCCTAGTCATGTCTGTGTATGATATGTCTTAATGCCTAATGCAGACATTACTCTACGATAACACTAATGCATACTTGTTCGGATTCTATGCATCACATACTATATAGATCTGAGGGCAAGCTCTTATCGTACTCCTCATTATAAGATTCAGTCTATCGTCATGCAATACGCTACTATGACTACTGCAAGATTTAGATACTTGCAAGTATTGGTTCTCGCCCCGGAATACTAGAGATCAATCACACTCCGCGGATCATTCTGTGGCCTATTTCATCCATCGTCCCAGAATACTGAGAATTTTCTCACTCCGCGAGTCATCCTGGACCCCTTCTTGCACAAATACCCCGTGAGCGTCACTCTCGCCCTGGAATACTGGAGATCAATTCAACTCCGTGGATCATTCTATGATCAATTTCATCCATTGTCCCGGAATACTGGGAATTGTCTCACTCTGCGAGCCATTCTGGAGTCCATAACTGACGTTTGCTTTTATTTCATCATATTTCCACTAGTGTCAGACCTTAAGTTTAAGTTACAGTTATTAAGACCTAGAGTTTAGCTTTTTCCACCGGACTTAAACCAAAACGCTGAGAATACTAGCCCACTCTAACTACTTCTCAAAGCAAAAGTTAACTCACACTGGTTACTTCTCAAATTCCATTTATCACAACTACCGGTATTCTGAGTCCCGCACACTCTAAAACAAGCAACCATCTCAAAGAGAGCACATAAGTTACATCCAACCTCACATAAAAAATTCTATTCATTAAACATATTTTAACTTTTTTATTCATTCTCTTTATGTTTATTATCAATCATAAAATAACCAACTTCTTATAGTAACATTCAATAACACTTGATGAGTAAAAACCCTTATAAATGTCGCATATTTAATATTCCAACTTCATCCTTTAATTATCTCTTAATTCCTATTATTGTACATCTTACTAACATTCCAATTTTTAAATCCAATTTTTATACGTTGTTAAAGTTTTAGGACAACTAGATAAGAGGCACCAACCCAATGGTATTGTAAAAATCATATAAATCCCAATACTACTCAAAAAATAGATTTATTAGTTTTATAGAAATCATGAATGAGTCTACTATAACTTTGCAGTTAAGATCATCAACATTCATCCTCAATTACTCTGTCTAAATTCATTTGCAAAGTAGTAGGTTCAAAATCCGAAAACTGTAGCACATGCTACTGGTAAAAATCATAAAAAATTATATACTTCATGAGAATTTGTGTTCTTTAGACTAAAATAAAGTTATACAAGTCTACTATAACTTCTTAGTTATATGTTTCCCCAAAATATGGTGTCAATAACCCTGAATTCTTTGAAATCTACACTAGGGTCGAAATGTTAAAGTACTGCCACTTATTCAGTCTTGTAAAGTTCATTATAAATTCAATTCTTTATGAAAAATTGTTTTCTTAGACTTTAAAGAAATTTTAATGAGTCTACTTCAAGTTCTCAGTTTTGACTTTTGTCAAAATACTTCATTTAAGATGTTGAAATAATCAAAATCCTAAATGTGTACAAATTTTCAGCAACTAGTCAACTGCTAACCAGCCCTAAGTTTGGATTTTATTAAAATAGCAAACGACATCCAAATATTATGAAAGTTTAAGAAAATGTTTTTAACCTATACGAGATACTCCTATAAAAGTTTTAGCTCTACATTCCATCTAGTTTAACAGTTATGATTTTTTGAAGTGCAACTAGAACTCAAAATAGAACCTTATGAAAATGCCCTCAAATCAAACATATCATAATTTCACACATTCAATCAAAAACAAATAATCTAAACGTGAATGTTCAATCTATATAAGTTATCATGCATCTAATAATTCACACATGTCAAGTATTCTATTAATAAAACTATATTAGAAAGTTGAAATACCCACCTCAAATGTATAATTTCTAGTAGTAAAACTCCTAGAAAATAATGCTCCAAAGCTCTAAGCTCCCTAAAAAATGGCCGTCCTCTTCCGAGCACAATCCGCAAGCTCTTCTCCTTCTTTCTCTTTTTTTGTTTTTGTTTTGAGTTGTGTTGTTCATGACAAAAGTAGAGACTATTTATAGGAAAATTGTGTGGTCCAAAATAGCTCCCAAGTTTTCAAAATAACTCACCACTTCCCATTAACTCACACCACTCTCCCTCATTTTCAACCATGGTAAGAAACACGTGCACGTGTAGTCAATGTGTGTGCACACTCTTTCATATAAATTGTATTATTAATTTTTATTAGGTTAGATGTGTGTTATATGACAAGTGTACCAAACTAACTATATTTTAAATGTACACTTTAGTGCACACAAAAATAATCATGAGCTTTAAATTAATTTTAGTGGGCTACAAAATAGACTTAGGCCTAATGAATTTTAATAAAAAGTAAATCACATAATTGTGACTACAAAAATGAGAAGAAAAATATTCATGACTCGAGAAAATTTTAGGAACCAACATGTGCGTTGCAAACACGTGCGTTGTACGTATCAATACAAAATAAATTTGAGAGAACGAAAAAACAGTCAAAACACAAAATACGTAGAACATGCATATTATTAATGTTACGGATGTTTCACGTAACGGTAAAACATACGTAATCGACACATGTATTGAAAGCACGTGCAATGATCGTAAATATACAAAGTTTAAAATAAATATTTAAGTTGGCTCAAAATTGGATGAAAATGAATTTTGAGATGACGGAAAATATATAATTAATCGAAATACAAAAATACGTAGGATATTTATATTAAAATACTCTACATATATTACCCGTAACGGTACAAAAATACATGTGTATAACACTTGTGGGCAAAATTGTCATAACTCAATTTTACGGGGTGTTACAGATATTTTTCCTGATCTCTTTGAGTTAACGTCCCAACTGAACACTACAGTGGCCAAGATTTGGAAGTGGGGCGCTTGGAGTGCAGGGTTATATGATTAGACAGAAATAAATTTATTTATTTGTTATTTTATTTATAGAGCAATTTTTGGTTTATTCACAAATATTGGTATTGTGCATCAACAAGCTCTATATTGCATAGTAATTAAGTCTATGCACAAAGAACACATTCACAGTCTATAATAGAACTGGGCATTCTATTTGGCAGACTGTAGCACAACAAGTGAGAGGGTCGACTCGAACTTGTTGTGCTAGTTCGTTTAGTACGAATTGATGGAACAAAAAATGATTACACTTATAAATAACCACAAGACTTATCGTTAAAGGCAATATAAACATGACCTCTAAATCCGGAGCATATAGTGAACTCATTTTTTAATATCGCGCATTTTGATAAATCAAAGAGTGAGCTCTTCTAGACCAATACCTCGATGCATTGAATGTATCTTATTAAAAATATGAGAACATGTATTTGTAATATGGAATCCTATATCTAAAAAGAGAAGATATTCCCTTGTTCATTTAACAAAGGTTATAATCTAACAATAAAACTCCATTGGTATATTTTACTGAAAATATTTTATTATATACAAAATTTTATTTTGTAAAAAATTAATTTTAGAATCATTGTCAGATTGTATAAAAGGTTAAATGTGAAAACCGGGGTCTAATACCCATGGAGGTGGTATCACGAATTCCAATAGTGCATTTGTGAATATCGGTAAAGGAGGGATGTCTTGTAGAACTATAATGTGACAGGGGTCTAATAAAAATGTAGATTTTAGTTGAGGAGAAAAATACAAATACGTAGTGGACAGTATTGTAATTTTATCCCAACTAGGATTTTCTAAAGTTCCTAACCTTAGGCTTTCATCTCCTCTATAAATATGAGAGTAAGGATAAAACTTAGCGGTCTCTTTTGTGCCTCCCACCAGGATATAGAAGAAAAGGAGATGAAGAACTAGAGTTAGAATTGAAGGAGAAAAAGAAACAAGAAATCAAAGGTTGAAGGTAATATTTATTGATTCTATTCTTTTTATTTTATTTGAGATTAGATTAAATATTAGATCATTGTGATCTTGAAAATAGGGAAGAACAAAATCCCAACAATGGTATCAGAGCAACTTTGATCTAATTTTAATCAATGATATAATTGGTTCCTTTTTGTTTTATCTTTAAAAAAAAAGGTCGGCAATTAATCAGTTCGTGAAAGGTACAGTTTTTCAGATCGGCAATTTTCAAATCGACTTGATGTCAAAGACATGTTTTTTTTTTTTTTTAATCTGTCCTTTTCCTACAGTGGAAGGCATAATAAATTTGATGATACTGATTCATATTTTATTAGGAAATTTAGGAAATCCACTTGAGATATAATCCTGAGCATGGGTTACAAGTGCAATTATACTATATTGCTGCATAGTAAGGAAGTCCCGATCGCATATGATGACTGATTATACTGCTTCTTTATTCAATATTATGATTTATTATACTGCTTCTTTAATCAATCCTCATATTGATCTGAAAGGGACAGGATATTAATCAATTATTTTATGATGTTGATAATATTGCCTTCCAACTGTTTCAATTTTTTTTAATTATTAACTATACCAATAATTTAGATCTCATTTTTTTAATATAAGTTTAGATCTAATAATTATTCATGATTTTTAGATCATTTTTACTTATTGGTATTAACTTGATAATTTGAGATCTTAAATGATATTGGTAGAAACAGTTATAATTATAAGATTGTATAATTTTACTTTCTACTACCTTGCTTTACTACATGTGATTGTATGTGTATGTTTGTGTGAATCCCCCCATGGCCAGAACGTATTATTTTTTATTTTGTTGTTCATCGATGTAAACCTCCTTATGTTGAGGTAGTTTTGTTGTTCATTGATGTAAACCTCCTTATGTTGAGATAGTTTTGTTATTCATTGATGTAAACCTTCTTATGTTGAGGTAGTTTTATTATAATTTAATGTAAGCCTCCTTATGTTGAGGTAGTTTAGATTTTGTAAATGTCGATGGAGCAAAGACAAAGCAAAGAAGGATGACATGAACACTAGATCTCTAGGTTCTCTATTGCAGGGATACATCTAAATATTGTTCTGGTCAAGTGTTTGGTTGGGGGATGAATGTTTTATTTTTGTTGAAGTTTCTGTTTTAAATTGCATTGAATGTTAATTGAGCCAAAAACAGATATGTCTTTTAATTTCCTCATATAAAAATATCGAGTGGGAGAGGGTTCTTAATGAAACCCACGACCTTCCATTATCTATTCACAATAGTATTGAAATGGTACCTCGTCTTCCTTTGTGAAACTCCCTAATGGAGGGTACTTAACATGGACTATAAGTGTCAATTTCTTTAAGTTAGAATATGAATTGGTAGTATAAAAAGGGATTCTCCCATCGAGGACTTAATTCATGCAATCAATTTTAGATTCGTGATAATGGTGCACACTCGACCAATAAATAATGGTAAACTCCCCAACGGATTTTTATCGTTAAGTATTGGAGGCCAAAGAAATCGGATGTTAATTTGACATATCAAGTCTAAGAAAATTAATGGGTTTCCCGCTAGTTAGTGGGAGCAAATTTTCCCAACGAAATTTGTAACCATTGGACTAGTCATCCGATTTTTCTCTATAAGTTTATGCTTTGAAGAAACCCATAATGATTATGATGAGAATTTAAAAAGTTGAAGTCAAATACATATCAATTTAGTACCTGTATAACATTTGGGTGAATAGATCATTTGAAAATTTATGCTTTCTAATTTTGTCATTTAGCCGATTTCTGGACTACTGCAAATTTATTACTAACAAACAACTTCAGTCAGTTTTTTCTATTAAACATTAATTTATTTTTAAAATGTGAAATATAGTCACCATATTTCATTAATAAGGCGTTAATAAAACTAATTCATAATCCTGGACTCAAGTACAAAAACTACAGTACAGAAAATAAAACATATGACTTCCACGGAACATAAGAGGTTGAGATACCTACAACAATCTCCAAACATATAAGAGCATCAAAACGATAACAACAAGATAAGAGAGGTCCATCCAAAAAAATTCTGGATGGTGGGCCACCAAGTCATGACATGTCAAATCAATCTAAAGTGGGACCGATCACTACCTCCTCATCGTCATAATCTTCCACCACAAATGCTTTGGCGATTATATCTCTGGGATATCTCCGCCGTTGTAGCTCAAAAGAAAATGAGATGTATGACATGAGTAAGATTACCAAAAATACTATTACACAACCCACGAAAATAAAAAAATATTTCTGTCAAGTCATTGTTAGGAATTTGAGGATCTTGTTGAGTCTTTGACACAATCAATACAAACTACCAAGCAAAACTAGATCGCACAAATCACACAAAGCACACAAGAATTGTCTTGGTTGGGACTTTTGCCTTAATCCGGGGGAAGAAGAACCGAGATGTTATTTCAACTAAAGAAGTTACAAGAATATTACAATTCTCACCACGATCCTCTCTCAAGCCTAACTGGAACTTGATTGCTGTTTACAATGGAGAAACTTTCTTACCTTCTCTATGAAGTACTCTCTTCTTCTATTCGTACTCAATAGAATCATTATGACCTATGAGCCGTTAGAATTGTTTATATAGATCTAGAGAGAAACCCTAAGTTGATATCTTGTTACAATTGGATATTACATAAGAGATAACCCTACGATAAGAGCCACACGATCTAACTTGAAGATCAAGCTGGGTTTCTCACGAATCTGCCAGACTCAAGCCCAAAACCCATCAGCGCCTCGAACGGTCGACTGTCCTCCTTGCGGAAGGACACTGTATAAGGGTCAGTCGACCGTACATGAGTTGCAGTCGATCGCAACTTCCTCTGTTGCTGCCGCTGACTATTTCTTGCCTCCACTCCGTCTCCAATCATCTCGATCCCTTCATCATTTTATCGTCTTCTTATCCAACATCGTATGCAAGACATAAACCCAATAGTCATAAAATTCAGGTCATTGCGGCAATAGAAATATACCACGCTTTCCTCATCTCGTGCCTCTTGCCAGCAAAAATGGGGCCAATTTGTATATCTTCGTATGTTTTTGGATACCCTGATGTGTTGAGGGGTTTCAGGACCTTGCAAATGACGGCTTTACTCCTAGGGCACTCAATGAAAAGATGACTTTTCGATTCTCTGTGTGAGTTACAAAAGTCGCAGGTAATAGCGATGTGCGGTTGTCTTTTAGCCAGATTTTCTCTTGTCAAAATTGCATCGTTGAGAACTAACCAAAGAAATACTATAACTTTAAATGGAGCTTTCACTTTCCAAATGATCGTAGCCTATTTCAAGCTACACCCTCTATAGTGAATATGGTTATAGAGTGTCCTACCCGAGAAGGTGTCATTCTTCTCTAATCCCCATGCTTTCCGGTCCGGTCTTTAAGAACATCTAACACCCGACTGGTCAATGTAGGATTGTAGAGCTCCTAGTCTCAATTGGGCATCCGGGTGTAGTCGTGGTCTGAAGGAGGGTCTCCAAGATCACAATGATCTAAATGATCACAATGATCACAATGATCTGTTGGAATTTTGTTCTTCCCTATTTCCAAGATCACAATTATCTAATATTTAATCTAATCTCAAATAAAATAAAAAGAATAGAAATCTATAAACATTACCTTTAAGCTTTGATTTCTTGTTTCTTTTTCTCCTTCAATTCTAACTCTAGTTCTTCCTCTCCTTTTCTTCTATATCCGATGGGAGGCACAAGAGAGACCGCTTGGTTTTACCCTTACTCTCATATTTATATAGGAGATGAAAGCCTAGGGTTAGGAACTTTAGGAAATCCTAGTTGGGATAAAATTACAATACTGTCCACTATGTATTTGTATTTTGCTCTCCAACTAAAATTTACATTATTATTAGACCCCTGTCACAATATAGTTCTACAAGACACTCCTCTTTTACCAATATTCACAAATGCACCCTTGGAATTCGTGATACCACCTCCATGGGTCAATTTGTAACTTAAATCTTGTTTTCACATTTAACCTTTTATACAATCTGACAATGACTCAAAATTAATTTTTTACAAAATAAAATTTTGTATATAATAAAATATTTTTCTATAAAATATACCCATGAGATTTTATTGTCAGATTATAACCTTCGTTAAATGAATAAGGGAATATCTTCTCTTTTTATAGATAGGATTCTGTATTACAAATACATGTTCTTATATTTCTAATAAGACACATCCAATGCATCGAGGTATTGGTCTAGAAGACATCACTCTTTGATTTATCAAAATGCGCGATATTAAAAAATGAGTTCACTATATGCTTAGGATTTAGAGGTCATGTTTATATTGCCTTTAACGATAACACTGTCTTGTGGTTATTTACAAGTGTAATCATTCTTTGTTCCATCAATTCGTACTAAACGAACTAGCACAATAAGTTCAAGTCGACCCTCTCACTTGTTGTGCTACAGTCTGCCAAATAGAATGTCCAGTTCTATTATAGACTGTGAATGTGTTCTTTGTGCATAGACTTAATTACTATGCAATATGGACCTTGGTGATGCACAATATCAATATTTGTGAATAAACCAAAAATTGCTCTATAAATAAAATAACAAAAAAATAAATTTATTTCTGTCTAATCATATAACCCTACAACTCCCACTTGCACTTATAGTTTAAAGATAAACTTTGAGGCCATACTAACATTCACTCAAAAATAGCAATATGATCCCTTTTGGTGACAATTCGGAACTGCTGTATACTAACACATAATCTTTTGGAGCATTGAGATACTTTAATATGTGTTTAACAACTAACCAATGTTCGAAGTCTGGATCTGATTGATACCTACTGACCATGCCAACTGCGTAACAGATGTCTGGTTGTGTACAAAGCATAGCATACATGAGACTTCCTACTGCTGATGCATAAGAAACTGATCTCATTTTCTCTCTTTCCTCAGCTGTTTTTGGACACTGTTCTTTGGAAATAGGTATTCCGTGTCTAAAAGGTAAAAGTCCTTTCTTAGAATTTTGCATGCCAAAACGAACCAGTATCTTATCTATATACACAGCTTGGGAAAGTCCAATTTTTCTTTTCTGGCGATCTCGAAAGAGCTTAATGCCAAGAATATAACTGGCTTCCCCCAAGTCCTTCATATCAAACTGTTTTGACATCCAAATCTTGATCTTTCTCATGACTCCTACATCATTACCAATGAGCAGAATGTCATCAACATAAAGAATTACCACCACTTTGCCCACAACTTTTGTACACACAGTGTTCATCTTCGTTTTAATCGAAACCATAGGACTTTATCTTTTGATCAAAGCATATGTTCCAACTCCTAGATGCTTGTTTTAGTCCATAAATGGATCTATCCAACTTGCATACTTTATCCTCTTGGCCCTTAACTATGAAACCATCTGGTTGAGACTTGTAAATCTCTTCTTCAAGACGCCCATTTAAGAATGCGGTCTTGACATCCTTTTGCCAAATTTCATAATCGAAATGAGCTGCAATGGATAAGAGAGTTCGAATAGATTTCAACATAACCACTGGTGAAAAGGTTTCTTCATAATCAATGCCTTCCTTTTGATTAAAACCCTTTGCCACTAATCGCGCCTTGAAGGTTTCAACCTTCCCATCTACTCCTCTCTTTCTCTTGTATACCCACTTGCATCCAATAGGTTTAATATTTGCAGGTGGTTCTACAAGATTCCAGACTTTGTTAGAGTACATTAACTCCATTTCTGATTTCATGGCCTTTTGCCAGAATTCTGAGTCAAAATCTTTAGGCATTTCTTTGTAGTGTCTGGGATCTGAGTAATGCTCATCAGGGATGGACCCGGAGGCTTCCCCCAAAGCATGTATCTACCAGGTAGTCGGGTTTCTCTCCCACTACGACAAAGTACCGGTGCAACATTAGAATTTTCTATGGTAACTAAAGTAGTATCAGGTAAATTTGCATCTATACTATCAGGACTTAGTGTTGGATTATCTAACAACTCATGCAAAATCAAGTCACTTCATGAAATATGTTTCATCACATAGTCTTCCTCTAGATAAACAACATGTGTTGAAACAAATACTTTCTGTTTACTAGGATTATAGAACATGCCTCCACGAGTTCCTTTTAGATACCAATGAACAGACAAGCTTCTGATCTTGTTTCCAACTTATCTGGTTGTTGCTTCCGCACATATGCAGTACAACCCCATATACGCAAATGTTGTATACTTGGTTGTCTCCCACTCTATAACTGAGTAGGTATGCTATCAACAGCCTTAGAAGGAACCAAGTTCAAAAGATAAACTGCTGTAAGTAGGGCATATCCCCAAAATGATATAGGTAATGTAGCGTAACTCATCATAGATCTAACCATATCAAGTAAAGTCCTATTCCTCCTCTCAGTCACACCATTCTGTTGGGGACAGTTAGGTGCAGATTGTTGTATATATTGGTATATTCTCTCTATATAAATATTGCATGTGTTTATGAGTAACACGTGCAATGAACGTACAATTGATTGGATATTGGAATGCGGGTTTGTAGGCTTATAACCCGATACCCAAACCAGTATTTAGGAATAAATACTGGCTTGTGATAGCAGTCTAGGTATTCCAATCTTGATACCAAGGGTGAATATTTCAAGCAACTTAGATCTAGAGATAAACCCTAATTCCCAATTGTTAATTTCTCACAAAACCTAACAATCTTGAGATATTCTTAATCAATTTGTAAGATTAAGAGAGAGAAAATTTTACCGTACATAGCACTCCATCTCTGGTGTACTCCCACCGCTGCCGCCGGAATTGCTGACGCCGCCACAGGCCCTCCAGCGATCCGCCGCCGCCCCTGACTCTGACGTCATTGCTAGCCTTTGCGTCGCCATCGCTAGGCGCAAGGATGCCCCCGCTAGCCTCCTCCTTCTCTTCCCGATCTGTGTGAGTGATTGGGTATGGATCATCCCAAATCCGATTTGTTCATTGAGAGATCTTGGTGTTTCGTGTTTGGGAACAGGAGCGGATCGCTGCTGCCACACTTTTGGATCAGATCCCATTTTTCATTGGGTGGAAGACGATGTTTTGTGTTTGGGCAAAGATCAGATCCAGATTTAATAAAGCATAGACATTCAATTGGCTGTGCATTTGTTGTCTTGCGTTTATGCTACTAGACCAGATCCAGACCCGAGTCAAACACCAGATCCAGATCCAATCATGTGGGGGCAATTTATTAGATAATCCTTGCTGTTTCATGTATGGGGCCGAGTACGGGATCTGCTATTGTGTACTCTGAATCAGATCTAACCCTCCACTTTTTCTCGATTCTCATCAAGATTGGTCCACTCTAAACTTTAAGATCTGTGCTGTTTTATCTGATTTAATTTTCTGTTTAATGTTTATTATGCAATTTTACAGAAAACCCACTTCCTTTTACTGAAATTACGCTAGTAGTAATTATTCAGATGAAACCCTCTAGATTTTTGGAAATTACTGTTTATTTCTTTAAGGTGGAAAAACTTAATATTCCATACTAGATTCCGAAACTAGGGACATTCGATACTTCTGAATTTAATAATTGGAAGAAGAAAGCACAATATAAGATGTGGATAAAATTGTTGGAGAAAGTGCAGGCGGTGAGGATGTTGTTTGGACTAGTTCTAAGGATAATTGGTCTGGATCATATCTAAAACTTAAAGATTAGTTCTTTACCTGCATATATATTTTAATTATTTGTTTGAATTTTGTTGCTAAGTGCTAAAGTTCAAAACCGTATTATGCATTGTTTAATTAAAATACAAATTTGAATAAATGTTGTGGCTATGTGCTGAAGGTCAAATATTTATTTTAATAATATAAGTTATAGTTTTGACTATAAAACTGTATCTCCAATAAAATTGTTGTGAATTAGATAGTACTAATAATTTGTTTAATTGGCTAATCTTTAACAATTTGATGAATGTAGGAACTTTAATGTTGCCTACAAATTGTGTATGTTGGAGACGATGGATATGCATCATGGTTGAATAAGTCTACACCACGCAGGCTTCTCTATCAAATTTATAAAACACTTCTAATTTGAAGTGTCAGTATGATCTACTCTAATCTAGCTTAGTACTTTGATGTGATGAATGTGTTAACATTTTGATAGAGGTGGTGAATATATTTTAACAACTTTAGAGAAGTTAGCATTGGGCATAATCTCTACTGCACTCTACTTACAACAGTCAAACGGTATTGATAAAAGTTAGAATCAAACACTTAGTGAAATGTTGAATTCTATATTATTGACTGTTGTTTGTCTTGTGTAATTATGAGTGATATTGTATTGTTAATCATATCTCTAATGTGTTACTACACTCTAAATTGAATACACCTTGTAGATCACGGTATGAAAATACAATAATTTTGTTAAAGTGAAAATTTGTGTTGTGATACATCTGTTAGAGTACATGACCCTAGAAGGCCTAAAGTAAGACCTACAACAAATATTTGTGTGTGTTTAGAAAGTACAGAATGTAGTTTCTGTGGACAGATGTTGGATCTATCTAATTTGTGTTAGAAGAATCTAGACTTGCAGAGTTCTTGAGGATGTCTTCATCAAAAATAAATGTATAGAATAATCTAGTCCTACAGACACGTTCAATGATTCACAGTTGGAATCAAGAACCAGCCTTACTGATACTTAAAAACCTGAATGACAAATGAGCTAAGAGAGTCTTTAGTAGACAATAAGATGATTTGGTGTCATACAATAATACTTTAATTTAGCTGATCTGCCGACAGGGGCTAAAACTATAGTAAGTAAATGGGGTTTTATAGAAGAAACTTAATTTTGATTGTTCAGCAGCAATTTTAATGCTTTTTATTAGCTAACAGATTGACTGAGAAAAATGCGGTAGATTTATTTGATGTCTACTCACATGTTCGTCATATTACTACAATAAGTATTCTTCTTACCCTTACTTCTATTGAAAATTTTGTCATTCATAAAGGATAATTAAAAGGCTTTGTACTTGATATTTTGTACTGAACAGTTTTATATTGGAAAGTTTTGAACTAATATGTTTAGTGAATAAGATTTACAATTTAGTAAAATTATTGTATGTTCTTAAAACATGTATAGCCAACGAATAAATAATTTGACAAATTTTTGAAAGATCCTAGTATATGAATCAAGTAATTCAGATAAGTGCCTTCAACTTTGTGGTGTGTCAAATATAGTGGCTATTATTTACTTGTTCTGTTGACATGCATGTTCTTGGAAGTGACCTCTCTATTATAAATGAATATTAAATTGTGCTATCCAAAGAATTCAACATGAAAACCTAGGTACTGTGGACACCATAGGTATAAGGGTGAGTTTCAGTTGGCAAGGGATAACTCTTAGTTAACCTCATCAAATCAAAATGTGTTTCAAAAGTAAGGATATGGTGATTGAAAGTGTATTTTGAAACACCTTATGATTATGATAAAAGGTTGACACATAATGATGGTGCAACTTTGAGACATGTAGATCATTCTAAAGGAATTGACAGTCTCATGTATACAAAGATCTGCACTAGAATAGACATAGCCTTTGAGGTAGGTATGATATGCAGATTCACTAATAATGCCATACACATTTGAGTACCCTTAAGAGGCTATTGAGATACCTGAGTGGTATTCAGGAGTTTGCTTTGTGCTACTCTAGTCATTCTTCGAATGAATGGCTGATCTGATGCGTTATGATGCTCAGAATTTAGTGAAAGTCGATAACTATTAGATATATGTTTACACCAGGAGAAACAGAAATATTATGGAAATAAAAAAGCAAACAAACACTGTGCTATCATCCATGAAATTAGACCTCTATGTGTAATCCTCTAGAGGGAAAATGGCTGAGTGGATTGAAGAAATTGTTGCTAGTTATCCATTAAGAAGTTTAAGTAACTCTCTAATTCTGTTATGCGACTATCAAGTTACAATGCACTGTAGCTCATAACTCACTCTATAATAGTAAGAGGAGCATATTAAGTCTGAAAGAAGCCTAGTTGAACTCATAGATAAAGTACAATTGCGACAAGTATGGCTAATGCTTTTTCTAAGAGATTTGAAAGTGATCTAATTATCAAAACTGTGGGGGAAATAGAGTTGAAAGCTATTAAGTCAAAGCTTTAACATCCTAATTGTTTTGAAATTTAGAATCCAATTGGAGCCATAAAGAAGTTCAAACTTAAGCATGAATTTTAGGCAGTTGACATGTTTTAGATAATTTTGATGATTCCACATAAATTCCACAAATATATAATGTCATTCCAATTTTGTTGGTATTATATATCTAGGGAATTTACTTAGAATAATCATATTATTCCAATACGAAACATGAAAACTTGTCGAAGTATTTCCGATGATTAAATTGTCCTAAATATCATTCCAATTTTGATGATATGTCTTTTATGGATACATGTTTCATTCCAATTTTGATGATTCAATGTTAAACCATGATTGAAACGGCAGTCTTTTCATTCCAATATGAAACATAGTATGGTTTTTGTGTAGAAACTATAAAGTTCATGTACTTTATTTATTAAAGATACTTGATTGTGATGCTTGCGTTACATTTTTGCTAAGCTAATTATGAATTGTACTAAGTTCTTTTGTGGAACTAGATACTTTGTGAAATTCTTTGGAATTATTAGAGATGTGTCTCTTGATATTCTTGTTTTCTATAAGCTAGCAAAGATGGAGGAGTTGAATCTGTCAACATAGATTTCAAAAATAATGATTTGCTCAAATGGAGGAGTAAACATAAAGCAGAGTGCAAGGATAGAGTATCAGTTTATTTCTTTCGAGAATAAATTAGTCACTTGCTTGGTAAAACTTCTGTTGAATTTAAGACTCTTGTGTTCATGAGCTTAAAACTCATATATTTTTCTTGAAATATATTTGCTTTGTTTGATTTTGAAACTATGACCGATTATTCCAGTTGGTTTAGTCTTTGTAAACTATTCTGAATTTTATATAGTTTGGAACTATTTAATTATATTGGTTTAGTCTTGATTGAACTATTCAGTTTTATAATTCTATTAGTTCTTACGAAACTATACCTTTCTGATGCTTTTCTTTTATGGACTGCTATCAGCCAGTCAGTTTTATACTGAACTGTGAGATAATCCTGTACTTTATATATTGAGAATATAGGAAGAGATTGTTGGATATATTGGTATATTCTCTCTATATAAATATTGCATGTGTATGTGAGTAACACGTGTAATGAATGTACAATTGATTGGATATTGGAACGCGGGTTTGTGGGCTTATAACCCGATACCCAAACTAGTATTTAGGAATAAATACTAGCTTGTGATAGCAGTCTAGGTATTCCAATCTTGATACCTAGGATGAATATCTCAAGCAACTTAGATCTAGAGATAAATCCTAATTTCCAATTGTTAATTTCTCACAAAACCTAACACAGATAACTGTGGTGCAATCCCACAGTGTGTAAGATAATCCCGAAACTCACTAGAGAAGTACTCTCCTCCTCGATCTGATCGAAGAATCTTCAAGTGTTTACCTAGTTGCTTTTCACTTTCTGGCTTAAACTTCTTGAATTTCTCAAAAGTTTTAGACTTGTGATGCATTAAGTATACATAGCCATATCTTGAGTAATCATATGTGAAAATCACAAAATACTCATAGCCTCCCCTTGCACTAGTTCTCATAGGTCCGCATACATCTGTGTGTACCAATTCTAAAGGTTCTTTGGCTCTATTTCCTTTTCCAGAATATGGTCTTCTAGTCATTTTCCCTTGCAAATAAGATTCACAAACTGGCATAGGCTCCTTTGCCAAGGGATCCAAAGATCCACTTTTCACCAATTTGTCAATCCTATCAGGGTTAATATGTCCTAGACATAAGTGCCAAAAAGCCTTAAAATTACTGGAAGATGTTTTTCTTTTGTTTGATATAGTACTAGATAAGACATTAGTTTCATTAATAGGCAGTTTGGAAGAAATAGTATGAAGCAAATATAATTCATCTTTTATTATTCCAGAACAAATAAACTTGTCATTCTTACGAACTATGGCTTTGTCCTCAAATTAATTAGAATATCCATGTTTCCATAAAGATTTAACTGAAATTAAATTTCTCCTCATATCTAGAATATAAAGAACATTATTCAAAACTAAAGATCTTTCATCACTAAATTGCAAATCAACTGATCCTACTGCTACAGCTTTAACTCGATGTTGCGATCCTAGATAAATGTCAACTTCGCCATCACTTAGTTCCCTTGCTGTCTTGAACCCCTGCATGGAATTACAAACATGGTCAGTGGCTCCTGAGTCAAAACACCAAGTGTCTATAGACTTCTCCACAAAACATGTTTCAACAACTAGTAATACAGGCATACCTGAGTTGGCATTTTTCTTTGCTAGATATTTCACGCAATTCTCTTTCCAATGCCCTTTGATACCGCAGTGAAAATATTTTCCCTTTGGTTTATTCTCCTGATTCACAAGCTTTGTTGGTTTCCCAAAACCAGATTTACCATTAAAATTTTTGCCTTGCTTCTTCTTTCCTATCTTACCTTTCGGTTTGATAGAAGTAGTTTCACAAATGAAAACACTACTTTTTGGCTTAACAATAGCTTCAGCCGCAATCAACTCATTCATCAGTTCGGAAAGGGACAGATTCATTTTGCTCATATTGTAATTGAGCGTGAACTGATTGAATGAGTGTGGTAGCGTCTGAAGGATCATATCAACTTAGGTTTCCTTATCGATTACTACACCAAGAATCTGAAGTTCATTAAGGAACCCCATCATTTTCAAGACATGCTCACGAACAGGAGTACCCTCAGCCATCTCAGCATTAAATATTGCTTTCATCGCAACTTGCCTTGCGGCTCGGGATTGACTGGCAAATATTTCTTTTAAGCTAGTTATCATATCTAAAGCATGCGGCATTTCATTGTGTTGGTGTTGAAGCACATTTGATATGGACGCCAAAATGTAACATTTAGCAATGTCATCAGCCTTAACCCATGCTTCATGATAATCAAAATCTTCCTGGGAAGTTTTATCCGTGGGCTCATCAGGTTTCTTTTCTAGAAGTACAAATTTGTAATTCTGAGAGGTAAGGACAATGTCAAGATTGTGTTTCCAGTCAACATAATTAGGTCCTTCTAACTTATTTTCTTTAAGAATCATAAAGAGTGAGTCAATGCCGGAAGACATATGGAATAATTTTTAAAATAATATAAGAACTAGAGCAAAAAATGGTTTAAACAACCACATATTGAGGATTCTTCTTGTTGAACCAAGTTGTTACATCTATATAATAAAACACAAAGAAAACTATTAAGTGGCTCTCCTTCAATCACCCCAAAATCAATGGTCCAGATCTAACATCACAAAATACATTCTCCCCCTCCGCCCCCAAAAAAAAGTTTTCCCCCAAAACTCAAATTCAAATCACCCACCCAACTCCTTTATTTATTTAATTATCTCTCTCTCTCTCTCTCTCTCTCTCTCTCTACCCCTATTCAAAAAATTCAGAAAATAAAAAAAATTTAAAAAAATTAAAAAACTAAAAAACTAAAAAAATTAAAAAACATTAAAAATAATTCAAAAAAAATAAAAAACTTAAAAAAAAAAATTTTAAAAAATAAAAATTCTAAAAATTAAAAAAAAATAAAAATTCCAAAAATTAAAATTTTTGAAAATTTGAAAATCTCAAAGTAATTCCAAATCCAAATCCACTGTCGAACCTCAATCAAGAGGTCGTCGCCAATGTCTGATCTTCTGCTGATTCAGTATCGGTGACTCCCCTCCACCAAATCGAACGCGAATATCAAGCGACTCCGTATCGGCGACTCCCATCCACCGAATCGGAAGCTTCTATATGTGATGCGACGACTCTAATTTCATCTCATTCACCGAATTCTTATTTTAATTTTAAATTTTGTATGTGCAGGGGATTACTCAGTTTTTTGTTGACTCAAATTTTGTGTGTGCATGGGATCTTAGTTCAGAGAGGTATGATTGTTTTATTTTTGGGTTTAAATTTTTTCAATTTGGTGATTTATTTGATGAGTTTTTTATTTGTTTTGATTTAAGGTGTACGCAAGTGAGAGATGGATTATTTGGTGGCTTCAATTTTGCTTCCAAAGCGTAGCAGGACAGGTAAGCTGAACAGCAACCTAAAATAACTTGACAAATATGCAATATTAATTTTTTTGCTACAAGAGAAAATACTATCGTGAATTGTTCCCTTCACTGGTTATTAGAAATCATGGATAACATAACACATAAGAACTTTTAGTGTATGTTTGGATACATATAGGATTGAGATGACTGGAGTTTACCAGTGAAGGGTGCAAACTCTCCACTCAAGAAAAACAGCTAAAGTAAATTTGTTATTTATCCATTTTGGTTTTTTTTTTATAAAGGTGCAATGGAGATACAAAGTGGAGATAAAAGAAATGATTAGCTTGGATTAGAGTTTTGAGAACTTCATGTATTTCATTTTGTTTGAAATAATAATAAGAGGTATTTCAATTGCAATCTGAGTCTCGGATAAACAAATGTTTAGATTATTGGTATTGTAGATACATTCACACATGCACTTGCGTTACCATTGTATTTAAACATGCTCATAGTGGTTATGGGATAAAAGTAAGCTTTATAAAACCTATATGATAATGTCCTTGCATAACTATTACAAGCATCTAAAAGTGATGCCGAAGTTAAAAAAAACTCTATGCAGTGTTTCTAACAAACTATATACATTCCACGTAAGTTCAAGCTAATGATCAAGAAGGCGATAATTGAGCTTAAATGTAGATATACTGTTTCCTCATATAATATGTTTGCTACTTCAATTAATTTGGTGGACCTTCAAGACTATTTTACATAATCAAACCAGGTGCACCGATCCGAAAATGTGCTGTAGGCACGTGTCAACGGGCAAACCTAGTGTGTGTGTGTGTGTGTGTGTGTGTGTGTGTGTGTGTGTGTGTGTGTGTGTGTGTGTGTAGAGAGAGAGACAGAGAGAGAGAGTGAGAAAGAGAGAGAGAAATGCTTCATTGAAAACATTTCATACAACCAAAGCGGGTCTGTTTTCACGGATCTGTAAAAACAGGTCTATTTTTACAGATCCGTGAAAACACCCACTTTGGTCGTATGAACCTAAGCTGTTGTTTCAAACAACGGCCTAGGTTCATCCAATTTTTTAGAGTGAATGAGGCGAAGAGATATTTGGGACGAAATTCCCAAATTACCCCTCCGCCACTTAAGTGAGATGGACGATGGACGGGCTCGATCTGATCCGTTAAGTATGATCAAGAGCGATCCAACGGCCAGAATCGCTGTTTTCACAGGTCTGTGAAAACAGTCCCGTTTTCAATGGAGCATTTCTCATAAATATATATATAATAAAACACAGAGAAAGCTATCAAGTAGCTCTCCTTCAATCCCCCCAAAATCAAAGGCTCATATCTAACCTCACAAAATACATCCCCCCCCCAAAAGTTTTTCCCCAAAACTCAAATTTAAATGCGCCCAAAATAACTCCTTTATTTATTAACTCTCTCTCTCTCTCTCTCTCTCTCTCTCTCTCTCTATATATATATATATATATATATATATATATATAGAAAGGTTCGGGTGAGAACCATGTCCTGGGGTGAGAACTTAAGGGCCTATCCCAGCCATTCATCTGCGTAATCTTAACGGTCAGGATTTTTTAAAATTAAACAATAAGATTAATTAATATTTGCATTAAGATGTCAATCCCTTTAATTAAGCGCTGGGGACCGCGTAATAAAAGGAATGAAAGATCACAGATTATTAGGCAACATATATTGCCTTTTTTATTTTATTTAAAAGGAATGAAGATCACAAATTATTAGGCAACATATATTGCCTTTTTTATTTTATTTTCAGCCGAACCACAATCTTCATCAGGATCAACAACATTTGTTGCTACGTACAATGTTGCTAAATATGAAATTTTTGTTGCTACGTACAATGCAGTTAGTTGCTATTCAAAAAACATTCAGTTACTATATTGATACAGTCAGTTGCTATACTGACAGCATGTACAACATAAGTTTGCAAATTGATAAACAAACAATATATATATATATATATATATATATATATATATATATATATATATATATATTCCTGCTAAAATATGCACTAGTTGTATCTACTTACAATACAGTCAGTTGCTATATAGTGAACGAATTGGTGAAGGAACGAATTGGTGAATGATTCTGCAGTTGCTATTAATTTGGGATACAAAATCTTCTCCAATATTTTACGGGAATAAATTATTTCTCTCTCCAGTTTGACTAAATTTTCCTTAACCGTCACACACAAAAAACGGGAATAAATTATTTCTCTCTCCAGTTTGACCAAATTTTTCTTAACCGTCACACACACACAAAATTCTGTAGAGTATGATCTATTACCTTATTATGTACTTGCATAATCTCAGTCATACAAAATGATTTGATGAGTGGTTGGGAGAGGTGTAACGCCCCGAATCCCAAATACACTGAATTCGAGATGTTTTACAGGATCTTTTCACTTTCTTTAGTACAATTTTACAGGGAAATTAAAACTTTTCATCATACATCAGAGATTACATCAATATTACACTTTTCTTTTGCACAGCGGAAGTAAAATTTACAACAATTGAATAAAAGTACAACAGCATGGTATAATCTTTAAGCATCCATTCTTCTTTAATCTTTAACATGACGTTTACCTGCATATAAGACTGTGGGTACGTCAGTTTATTCAACCGACGAACATTATACACGGCCATCCTCTCTATGCCGGAAATAGTATAACTTAACTTTCCATATTTAACAAACACAAACTTGTCACATTCAAACTAAAGGGACTACCCTATAGATGTCGTGTTGTGATTGTGCACTTAATCCTTAATGCATTTATTTATGTTACATGACACTAATGCGCACTTGTTCGGATTCTATGCATCCCATACTACATAGGTCCGAGGGCAAGCCCTTAATC
Organism: Hemerocallis citrina; assembly: GCA_017893485.1. NCBI lineage: Eukaryota > Viridiplantae > Streptophyta > Magnoliopsida > Asparagales > Asphodelaceae > Hemerocallis > Hemerocallis citrina. The sequence goes on from JACEHZ010000386.1 coordinate 76,178, forward strand.
GTTCCTCATCTTTGTAGGGTTCAATCCCTCGCCATGACTTAATCTACTACTGTAACTATGGTAGTGTCTTAGATGATCTATGAGTGCAAGCACGTGTACAGAAACTGGAGGGGAATCCCACGTCATGTCACGACGCATCGTGAAGAACCTATGGACAATTCAGCCTCCTTCATGGCACACGATCCTCATGCAGTCACCAAACATTTCACAAGTGTCACCACAGGGACGGTACCCTGGAGCAGTATCCACGTCATGTCACGACGCATCGTGAAGAACCTGTGAAATACTCTCCGCCGCCACGGTACCCTGGAGCCGTATCCACGTCATGTCATGACTCATCGTGAAGAACCTGTGAAATACTCTCCGCCGCAAATCCGATGGCCCTCACTCGTGTTTTTCTTCTACTTTCATCACGTCTCCACTATGTACTAGTCCTTAGTTTTATTAAAAATCATGAACAAAAATTAATCTCTAGAGTTAGCCTCTCCATCAACCGGACTTATTCATTTATTTCCACTTGACCAACCTTGGTCTAATTTCATTTCATTTCATTTCATTTCTCAATGCCGGGGAGACTTAGCTACTCTAATTCAAATTTTCATTTCACAATCTTCAACTTATAAATTTTCCATGTTGAGTTCTCATACTCACATGTATATTCTCTTTCCAATTCATGATTTTCAATTTGTTCACAAGTCCATAATTATGTATCAATTTGCATGCACTTAATTAATTATCACATCATAATAATTCCACATTACCAACAATATGCACACTTCATATTGTTCCACAAGTGAGAAAATAATTGTATCATGTCTCAATTCATACTAGCAACATTCTTAAGGGAATTTAATCACCATCATTACTACATACTAATAATCATGGATAATTCTACACACAATTTAATTTAATTTAATACTAGAACCACATACAAATTAATCACCACATTTCAATCAATTCATAAACTAACTTCTCAATTAAAGTGTGTTATTATTAGTATTTTTCATGCATCTTTTGATAGTTAAATCTAGCATGGATCTCTACTTTAGAAATATGAAAGGTTTACCCACCTTGAATGGAGAGAAAATAAACACACAAAGCAACAAGGTCCTTGCGAAAGAAAGCACCTCCTCCTAGCCGAATGCGCGCACCTCCAAGCCACCAAGCAAACCGAAAGCTCCCTCTTGCAATAGCCGGCCACTCCTCCTTGGAACAAGCAAGCAATCCCACACAAACTCTCTATCTTTTATAACTCACACTATTACTAATTAAGACTATAATTTGGAACTATATAATTTGCATATGAAAATAGCCATGAGAGGGGGGGTATTTTTACTAGAAAACAAGTGAAATGGAGGGCCAAGATTGATTAGGTGGTTGAAAGATGGAAGGCCAAGATTAGAGTAGGAGTTATAAAAACTACCCACAACTATACAACCACCTCCATGAACACCATGAACATTTTTGAAAATCCCTCCAAAAAGATGCAAACCGGCCCCATGGAGAAAGTGTGCAAAGCACGTGTACGTGTAGTGCACGTGCATGCAACTACGACCAAATTTGTACAAAAATAAAATAATGATAAATTAGTCTTCTACATGACAAGTTTAATTAAAAAAATAGATTCATTCATGGGCTTTATTTTGGGCCAAAATAGTTAGTAAAATAAATAAAATAAAATACATTTGGGCTTTTTAAGAAAAGGGCTTTTTTTTAAAAATTAAATTAAAGTAAGGCTTTCTATTTGTTTAAAGAAAGGTTTTTTGTACAAAATAATTTGAGAACACATATTTAAATATTTATACACATCATAATAAAATAATCCAAACAAAATATTGCACGTGCACACTACGTGCAAAATAAATAATTTTTCATTAATTGAAAAATCAGGGTATTACAAGAGGCCCTTAGGTTCTCACCCCAGGGTTGGTTCTCACCCGAACCGACCCCTATATATATATATATATATATATATATATATATATATATATACTTATGGAAACATGGACTTTTATACCTCAATTTATAATTATTTTTCAACATATACTAATGAAAAACATGGATTTTTATTTACAACTAATTATTGTCATACTATTCAAACTTGAGCTATATAATTGTTGATTTACTGTTTACATGAATTTTCATATACTGTATCGTTTTGAAGACGTGCTGTAGGCACGTGCCCAGGGACAAATCTAGTATATATATATATTTTCATCTGAAACTAATTATTTATTCGTAACTTTCTTCCTTAAATACTCTTTATAAAAATAATTTCTCTTTCCACTTTTTATTTTATTTATGCAAATAAGATAATCTATAAAGTTTCACATATCTACACGAGTATTCATGCAAATGAGATGTCTATAAATCTCATATTGATCAATATGAACATAATAATTTAAAAGGTGAGCATATACATCAAAACAAAGGCAGGGATATTAGTTTGTGCATTTCCATTAAATAGTTGATTAGAGCATCCACAATAGTGTTTCTCATTTTTGAGAATATGACAGCTACTGTAATAGCAAATACTGAAATCGTCTGCAGTCGTTGTTTTCTATAATTTTGCCAAAATTTGAGACGGACGGGACATGTTGTTTCGTCGGTGATTTTTTTATTTTACGGTTAATTAATTAGTGATTAAAGATTAAAATAGTTTAATTAAATAAATTATATAATAAAATATAACTCAAACCTATATTTAACTACCTAAACTAACTTTTCTACCCTAATCTAATTGCCCTGAAAATAGGGACCCAAGCATTTTTCCTTGAGACGGGACAACTTGTCTCGTCCAAGGGTATTTTTTATTTTTGATTTTTTTTTTCTTTCTCTTCATCCAGACCGTCCGATCAAAAAAATAAAAAATAAAAAATAAAAATAAAAAAATGGGAAGATACATGTTGTATCGTCCGACGTGATTAAAAAAAAAATTTAATTGGGACGAGACAACTTGTGTCGTCCGACGTGATTAAAAATAAAAAAAATTGGGACGAGACAACTTGTATCGTTTCTTATAATTTGAGAATCGCAATTTCGTTTCTAAAAAATGAGAAGCGACTGTAGCGATTTTGCCAAAATATGGCAAAATAGCAAACGACTGCAGCGTCTTGTTTCTCAAAAAATGAGAAATTGGCAAATATAGCAAACGACCGTGGATGCTCTATTGTGGATGCTCTAAGAGCATCCACAGTCGTTTGCTATATTTGCCAATTTCTCATTTTTTAGCAAACGAGACACTGCAGTCGTTTGCTATTTTGCCATGTTTTGGCAAAGTAAGTACAGTCGCTTCTCATTTTTTAGAAACGAAATTGCGATTCTGAAATTATAAGAGACGACACAACATGTTTCGTCCCATTTTTTTTTCAATTTTTTAATGGGATCAGACGAGACAATATGTTTTGTCTGACAAATTTTTTTTTAATTGATCGGACGGTACAACATGTACCGTCTGGGAAAAAAAATAAAAAATCGAAACAATGGTGAAACGAGACATGTTGTCTCGTCTCAAGCAAAAATGATTGGGACGGGACAACATGTCCCGTCCCACATTTGTGGCCAATTAGATTAGGGCCAAAGTGTAGTTTAGGTGGGTAATTATTAGGTTTAGGTTATATTATATTATATAACTTATTTAATTAACCTATTTTAACCTCTAATCACTCATTAATTAACTGTAAAAAAAAAAAAAAAAAAAAAACACGTACGAAACAACATGTCTCGTCTTTATCAAATTTTAGCAAAATTATAGTAAACAACCACTGCTGACAATTTCGCTATTTTTCATTACAGTTACTGCCATTTTCTAAAAAATGAGAAAGACCATTGTGGATGCTCTTAGTATTTATAATTAAAAGAAAGAAAATTTCATAAGAATAATTGACTTAATGGATTAAAAATACTCTAAATAATCAATTGGATAGTTAATTGGGGACATCTCTAAAATGACAAAATACAAAATTAACCTAAGAGGGAACGGCTGCAAGTTTTTTTTTATTTTTTTTTTATTTTTTTATATTTTTTATATTTTAGTGTGTGTATGTGTGTTGGAAATCGGTTCAAAGCAGTCATTTGCACTGTAAGAGCATCTGTAGTCGTTATTACCAAATTTTGGCTATTTGGCTTATGGAAAATAGCGAAAACAGCTTTCGTTGTAGTCGTTGTTAGCTAAAATTTGGCCAAACCGTCAATTCTCTCCCGTCCTATGTAAAAAAAAAAAAATTAATTGTTTTTTTTATAAACAATGTAGTGACATTTAATTTAAAAAAAACTAAAAATCAATAATAAAAAAAAATATCAAAAAAAATCCTTGAGATGTCTTGGACGATGTATAATGTCCCGGCTCTTATTTTTGTTTTTAATTTTTTAGTATAGGACGGTAGATTATCTACCGTCCGATTAAATTTATTAAAAAAAAAACGAAATGGTTTTTTGGGACGGTGTATAATCTATCGTCAGATTATTTTATTAATAAATTTTTTTTGGGGACACTGTATAATCTTCCGTCCGATTATTTTATTAATAATTTTTTTTTGGGACGGTGTATAATCTACAGTCCGATCTTCAAACGAAACAAAATGTATCGTCGGGTTATATTTTCCAAATAGCTAAAGCGAGTGCCAGATATGGCTGGCTACTGTTCAAAAATATGCAAAAAATGGCTAACTAGCCAATGACTGCAAATGCTCCCAAGCCATTTTTTGCAAAAAATGGCTAAATAGCCAACGACTACAGATACTCTCACAGAGTCGATTGGCCACTGCAACTCAGGCCCCAGTTCAACTGACCTATTTGGGCTCGACTTTATCTCTATCTCTCTCTCTATAGTTAGCTGGTGTGGATTGATCCGAAACAACCGATCAATATTCAGGCGTCTAAAATAATTGATATTTATATTTATAAAATTTTAGTGGATATATACGCAAAGTAAATTTAAATTGTGGCATCCGGCAAAACCTAGTCATTGCCCACCAATAGAGCTAGTATTGGGTCCTATCGGGTATGGTCCTTCACTACCCGAACCCGGACCTGGTACCTCACATGTCGAAAAATTGGACCCAGACCCGGACTTGTAAGAACTGGGTCCGGGTTCGGGTCCTAGTTAAAAAAATTACTCGTCGAGTCCGGTAGTAAAGAATAAATGTTTGCACTGAAAATACTTTTGCACCTGATATACCCTACGATTCTAACAATTTTTGCACTTAAGTACATGGATTAATATTATATTTAAACATCTATATATCCTCAACAATTACTTTTATTTGTATATTCTTATAACCGTATTATTCAAATTCTATATGTTTGGAGGTATTTTTTAACGGGTCCGGATCCGGGTCGGTTCTATTTTAAGCGGATCCGGATATGGACCCGGATCCAAAAGTGCATCGGATCTTATTTTAGGACCCGGACCCAAACTTGTATAGATCGGGTCGGTTCCGGTCCAATGCCGGATCTGGGCATCGGGTAAATGTGCCAGTGCTCCACCAAGTCCTGACACCCACTTATCTCTACTACTATAATGGGAGAAGCTCTTAGTATAATTTATCCATATTTCAACCCGTGCAACGCACGTGCTGGTAGAAATTTTTTTTGCCCTTTTCGATCCCCCCGTGTATAATACTAGTATATAAGAACGCCAAAGCCTCTGGGTTCCAAGTCCCACAACCCCAAACCGACATATACTTCCTTTTGCCCCCCCCATTTGGTCCTTACTCATTAAGCTCCTTTCCTTCCTTTTGTCACCAATGGAATTCTCTAGCCATAGTTACTCTTACCATTCTCCGTACTACTCCCCACCTCCTACCTTCTTCTATGCCAATCGACCACATCATATTTTCATCACACAAACCCCCTATGAAACCCTAACCATCACCTACTGCTTTTCCCCTTACTGCTGCCCCAAAAACCCACCACCTCCTTCTGTCACCATTTCCGAGCTCAAAGACTCAAACCAAGAAGATAAAGCTCATACTACTGAGAAACCCACCGTGCATACTCAAAAAGAGGTGACTAAGTATGAAGAGGTGAAGGAGGAGAAGAAGAATAAGAAGTGTTGCTACAAGTTGCCCAAAAAGTGTTTTTTCAACTTGAGGAAAGGCAAGAACCCTTTTTACGAGACTAGGTTTGCGGCCAAGATGGAAGAAGGGGAGGTTGGAACTGAGCTCAACACCACAGTCATGATCAAGAACATTCCAAACCATTTCAGGTATTAAAAAATAAATAAAAAATTATTAAAAAAAAAAGATCTCTCTTTTAGCTGGTTTTTGAGTTGGGTTTTTTTGTTTTGGTAGCAAGAAGATGGTTTTAGGGTTACTGGATGGCCACTGCATGGAAGTGAACGAGAAGCTGAAAGCTGAAGGAGCTGATCAGACCCCATCTGAGTTCGATTTCCACTATCTTCCAATCGATTTCAGGTACATAGAAAAATAGTCTTCAACTCTTTTTGTAATTTCTTGAATTGTTTTGGACTCTCTGATAAGAATTATGTTCACTTGTTTTTAGCACCGGGTACAACTATGGCTATGCGTTTGTGAACTTCACAAGCGCAGCAGCAGCGTGGAGGTTGCACGAGAAGCTACACCAGAAGGGTTGGGACCGGTTCGGCTCCAAAAAGGTCTGCGAAGTGAACTACGCCCGAATCCAAGTGAGACCCATTATCTTTTTTTCTTTTCTCTATATTTTTAAAAATAATATTAATTTTGGGGTGGATTTGTGATAAAAGTTGCAATCTATTATAGGGGCTAAATGCACTTGTGAAGCATTTCTCAGGATCTGTGTTTTTCTGTGAAACTGATGAGTATATGCCGGTTTGTTTTGAGCCGGGCCGAGATGGGGCTCGCAAATCGGAGGAGAAGATTGTAGGCAAGCGTTACCCACCAAAGAGGGGTTGTTATTGATGGGTTCGGGTTTCGGTTCGAGTCTATTTTGGGCATTTGGTTATGATCTATATATACATATAGAGATGAAATATTTAGATTGAAGAGTGTAGGTTGATAGATAGAAGAATAAGAGGAAGAAAATGATCCTCTTCTTAGTTTTCTATCTGTAGGAGTTGTGCCTGAGTTTGTGTGATGTTTTGTCTTTTAAGTAGAAAATGGAGGCCAGGTTCTATGTTGGCTGTGACGTGTTATGGTTGTTGGTGAAAGTAATGTTTTGGATCTTGGATGGGTTTTATTAATTAATCATATGCATTACTTTATGTAGGGTTTGTGTAGACTCAGTTTATTTTTGTGGATTTGTGTCAGTTGTTGTGAACTGAATTGATTATTGCTGAGTTTGGATGGAAGATGAGATAATGGATTGCACCGAAAATGAACTGAATTGGCTCCCGCTTTGTGCTTTGTGCTTTGGTTTTCGGTCATAAGAGCATCCACAGTCGATCAACGTAAAAAATGACAAAATACATATTTTACCAATCCAATTTGACGAAATACTGCAGTCGTCGAATGGCAAAAAAATGTATAAGTTCGTTAAAAAAAATAAGACGAAACATCATGTTAATGTTTCGTCTGTCATTAAAAAAATAATTTATACTTAAAAAATATTAATAAAAAATTCGGGACGAAACATGAAAGAAGGAAAAAAAAAAATCAAAATAACCTAACGAAACATGATGTTTTGTCCGGGTTTTAAGTAAATTTTTTTTTTAAAAAAATTGCAAAAATAATTTTTAAAAATAGTTTGTAAATAATATTTGCAAAAACAATTAAAAAATTTGTAAAAACAATTTAAAATTTTACAAAATGTGCAAAAAAATCAAAATAACCGGATGTTTCGTTCAGGTTTTACGGAAGTTTTTTTGCAAAAAAATTGCAAAAATAATTTTAAAAAATAGTTTGTAAAAAATATTTGCAAAAACAAATTTAAAATTTGCAAAATCAATTTAGATAATTGCAAAAAAAAATTTAAAAATTTACAAAATTAATTTTTAAAGTTAATTTTTAAAAAAAAATTGGATTGGGACGATACATGTTGTTTCGTCCCACATGGGACGAAACATCATGTTCATTCCCACGCTTAAATTCATTTAACCGGTTATTTAATTTGGTTTTTAATTTTTTTTTTGCTTCGGACAAAACATCATGTTTCGTCCGATCAATTAAAATAATAATTAAATAATACAGACGAAACATGATGTTTTGTCTGCTATAATATGCATTTAGCTATATCGAATGCTATTTTTCCCTTTCTACTGTAGCCGATTTGCCAAAAAATGGCAAAATAGCTCACGACTGTGTGCGCTACAGTAAAAATAAATGGAAAAAATGGCAAATAAGCAAACGACTATGGATGGTCTAAGGTTCTATTTGTTAGAGCATCCAGAGTATTATTATTTTTTTTTTCTGAAGAAAAGCATCCACAGTCGGTACGGTTAAAATATGCATAAATGGATAAATGCATATGATAATTTTTCATGTCACTGCAGTTGCGAAATGCTATTTTTTTATCAATTTAAATTAAAATTATATAGATTTCATCCAAGAAAAAAAAAGGTGGGACGGCACATGAAGTGCCGTTGGAGGGCCTTTTTTAAAAAAATTAATTAAAAAAATCAATTTATTTGGAGGGACGGCACTTGAAGTGCCGTCCGTGAGACGGCACTTCGATCGAGTGCCGTTGTTTATATATGCATAATTGCTATTTCGATTCTCATATATAGCAATCTACTGTAACGATTTATGCATAATATGCATATTTAGCCAACGACTGCAGCGCTCTTTTTTACAAAATATGCATATTATGCATATATACCAAACGACTACAGATGCTCTTATAATGCTAAGCAGGTTTGAGTCCTTTTGACGAGGAAGTTGGAAATACCATTAACATACTATTAGAGCATCCACAGTCGTCATTGTTTAAAAAATGCATAAATGCATATGGCATTTGGCCATTTTGATGCAGTCGTCGAATGCTATTTTTTAGCAATTTAAATTAAAATAATAAAAATCCAAGATCAACCTGTGGTGGTAATTCAAATTTTTTATAAAAAAAAAAAAAAAAAAAAAAACCCAACGGACGCAACTTGAAGTTGCATCCGACAAAACCGGAAAGGAGGGACGCAACATGAAGTTGCGTCTGAGGGGGAATTTCGTTTTCTTTTATTTTTTTTATTTACGAAAATTTATTTTTTTAGAGGGACGCAATGTGAAGTTTGCGTCTGACGATTAAATTAATATTTTTTTAAGAGCGACGCAACTCGATGTTGCGTCTTTTAAATTATATATGTATAATTCTCACATCTGCTCTCATTTATAGCAATCTACTGTTGCAAATTATGCAAAATATGCATATTTAGCAAACGACTGCAGCATTTTTTTGGGAAAATATACATATTATGCATATTTAGAAAATAACTACAGATGCTCTAAGGGCTGGGCTGTTGGCGAGAATTTCAAAACCACACTTTGGGAATTTATCTTATGGGTTTTATTGGTGAAGAATTTTAAGAATTTTTTCCCAAACTGTCCCACTTTTTGAAAGTATTTTTCAAACTGTCCTACTTTTTAAAAAATTTCCAAAATGCCCTACTCGCTTTCTGAAAAAGCGAGTGTGGGTAAAACCCCATCGCTTTTTCAGAAAGCGATTGTGAGGCTTTGGTTTTCGATAGCCTACACTCGCTTTTTAAAAAAACGATGGGGTTTAACACAAAAAGCGAGTGTCGATTGGGCCTTTAGTCCCCACACTCTCAATCAGATCTCACTTTCTCTCTTATTCTCTCTCTGTCTTCCTCCTCCTCTTCTAACGAAACCCTAACCCATACGAGTGATGGTCTAATTTCGGTCATTAACCCAAGATGTATGTTCCTCACTCTTTATTTGGAATTTTGCGATGTGGTTTTGTAATGTATGTTCCTACTGTTTCACTTGGTTGTTGTGTTATGTATACAGACACAAAACTCGCTTTCTGAGGTGAAACCACCTCGCTTTCTGAGCGAGTGTTGAGTAGATACTTTTCCAGAGTTGAAGCTCTTCTCTGGAAAACTAACTACTTCAGTCGCTTTCTGAAAAAATGAGGTGGTTTCACCTAGACTCGCTTTCTTAGAAAGCGAGTGTTTAGTAGATAGTTTTCCAGAGCTGAAGCTGATCTCTAGAAAAAAAACTACTCTACAGTCGCTTTTCGAAAAAGCGAGGTGATTTCACCTAGACTTGCTTTCTCAGAAATATGCATTTTTTGCCATTTTTTGCCTAGACCAGCCAACAAGCAAATGCTAGAATGCTATATGTAAATATGCATTTTGTCATTTTTTGACAATCACGACTGTGGATGCTCTAAGAACGAATTTTTTACCAAACTATCCCACTTTTTCTAAGTATGTACGAAACTGTCTCTGTTTGAAATTTTAATACCAAAATATCCCTGTCGCTAACGGGGTTAACGAGTCTAGTAGTTTCCCTAGCGTTAACCCCATTAGCGTGCTGATGGGGATACAACTTTTCCCCTTGAGTGGGGATTTGCAGAAAAACTCATCCAATATAAACTCGTTAACCCCGTTAGCGGTAGTATTAATTTAAACTACTCGGGTTAATGGGGTTAACGTTTGTAGTTGGGACAGTTGGGGGGGGGGACTTTTTCAAAGAGTGGTTTCACTTGAAAATAACTTAGTATAGGGACGCTAACCCCGTTAGCCCGCCTATTTATACCAGGCGCGCTAAACGGGTTAGTGTGTGTCATTTGGGTGAGTTTAAATAAGACACCCTGATAGGTAACATCATTATACTTTTAGTATCTTTCTCTTTTCTCTTTCTCCCCCAATTTGGGAACCCAACTCCAAAACCCTAGCATCCCAATTGTAGATCTTAGTCCAAAATTACTCTACAAAATCTTAAAGGGATATTCTTCTTCTTCTTTCACATTCATCTTCTTCTTCTTTGACACTCATATATCCTCCCACTTTGAAAACCCTAAATCCATGTTTGGGGTATTGTTTGTTTGGGGATTTACATAGCGGATTTTTTATCAACCCATTCACTACCCCATCTTCTTCAAGCTCGAAATTCCTCATCTTTTCTGATCATCCATTTGAAGGTATGATTTTTATATCATTTTATCGAATACATTTTGTTTAGTAGATATTGGTTTTTTTTAAAAAAAAAACTATGTATAGGTATGGATTATGATCTTCCTATTTGGCTTTATTTTGGTGGTGAGATTATCCGTGACCCAAAAATAGGTTGTTCTTATAGTGTCGTTGATCCCGAAATAATTTGGGTACCTCGTACAATCACAATGGAAGAACTTGTAGAGAGGGTTTATGAGGTCACTAATTGGGATAGAGACCGATGGAAGATTAAAATTTTAGCCCGTTATGCAGCGGGAAAATGTGATGGTCAATATTTTATGATTGTGCCCGTAGGAAATGACAACTCTCTGAAGTCCATGATTGGTAGAACACTTGATCCGAATTTTAGTTGGTTTGCACTAGAGCTATATATTCAGCAAATTGAAAATATTAATGCCCAACCACTTGCTAACCCTGGTTCAAGCTCCGCTCGTGAATTGCCGATCCGTAAGATCGTTTCGAATCCAGTTCAAACATCCCAAGAAATCCCTCCGTCCTCACAAAAACACACATTTACAAATACTATAAGCCCGGATTATACTGAATTTGAATTGCCAGGTCAACCAAATTTGGATAATGATTATGTTCCGAATACCAATTTTTTCGGGATATTTAAAAATGCTACCGTTAATAATGATTTAGTTGATGATGAAGAAGAAGACGAAGAAACAGTTGATGAAGCTGAAGCGGGATTACATAATGAAGATGAGAAAGAAGTAGACGAATATTTGAATATTAATATAAATGAGAGTATTGATGTCGATGTGAACTTTACTAATGGCTTCAATAATGTCAACGCTCGTGTTACCAAGGAAATGGCAAAAAGTGCGCGAGTAAACCATGATCCACAAGAATCGTCCGGTTCATCTACCGTAGATGAGTTCTACATTGGGCAAGAGTTTCAAAGTAAAGAATCGATTCAACATGCGGTAAAGTTGTACCCCATCAACAAACATCAGGAGTTTATCACGATGAAATCTTCACTGACCATCTTTGTTGTAAAATGTAAATTGGCTCCAAGAAAACGTTCACTTGAGGAGTTGGTGCAAATACCACCGGTTCCAAGTAAGGGTGGTTGTCCGTGTAATATCTACGTGTCGGTACTTGCACCCCGACTGGTCGTTGGCTTGTTGGAGAAATGTATAGGCGAGTCATTCTCCTAAACCACGTCCTGTAAGGGACATGATGAGCTGCATCGAAAGGTGGAATATTCTGAATTAAGTGATCGAGACGATGGTTCAATATTTCCACGTGAACACTGAGTGAAGCTGCCCAATCATGAGCTGCTTGTCTACCCATACCGGCGACACTGTGTAGATCAGCATTGTACGGTTGATGGACTGGAATGTTCTGGCGCAATCCAAATTGACGAAGAACTTTATCTGGAAAATATGCCTCAAATGTACCGAAGTGGATCAACGACGCTTTTGTCAACCACAACCAACGAGCCGAGGTACAAACTGGAGGCAATCGAGCTAAACGTTCCTCGGTATATGGTTGCCACTTAACACAATCATCTTGCAAGTGGTCAAGCTCGTCCCGGTAGTATGATAAGCATCTATTTGGGCTAGCCTTCCACGTCAACGAATCCGTCCAATACACACCTTGAGGTGGCCTCATGTTCTCGTCCTCGGAAAGGTTCGACCACTTTGGTGACTGCTTTGCCACAACGGGACGGCCGATGTGCAGTCGTTCCTAACTCCAAACCGGCAGCATCAATATTGGTCCATTCATTTGCTTAACACCAAGAGAGCAATTGCACAAGGCTCGATATAAGGTGGCCAACGCAGCACTCCCCCAACTATACCCCCCAACTCTCCCAAGATTGGCTATTAGTGGTAGATACATTAATTGGACGGAATCTTCGGAGGAATTTGGGAAGATGACACCTCCGAATAATGTCATTATGTACGCCCGGCAATAACAGTGTACTTGGTTGTCCGTGGAGTTATTTGTCAACGTACAGGTGAACTTTTCCTTCAACCATTTCAATCTCAAAGATTTTCCTACAAGGGCAGACCGATCCACCTCGACACCGAGATACTCTTAATAATGTACTCCGGTTCCAAGTCCATTGAGCCAGTTATGGCCTGTCCATCAATTGGCAGACCCGTAATCACAGAAACATCTTGCAGCATCACTGTAGTCTCGCCGACTGGCAGGTGAAAACTATGCGTCTCGGGACGCCATCTCTCGAGAAGAGCCGTTAATAACGGTCGATCCGCCTTAATGGAGCTCATCAATCCTATGCCGTATAATCCACATATTTGTAACAACCCATGTATACAGGGATGCATTTCTAACGCGCCGTGTCCCCTAAATACGCACTCCGAAGAGTTTCCTTCCCATACGTCTTTAGATCAATGTTGACTTTGCAAAGTCAACAACTTAGGGTCGATCGGACCGGGAACCACCGGGGGAACGTACGAGGAAGAAGATGGGCTCGGATCTGTAGACGGAGAAGTAGGTTGTTGCTCATTTCGAGGAGAAGATGGGGCCGTTTGATTGGCCGGAGGAGAAGACGTACTGGCCTCATCCTACAAAAAAAAAAGGAAATTCAACATAAATATTTGTATTTTTATTAATGTCAAAATTGAACGTAAAAAATTAAAGTCAAATCATCTTACATTGGTACGTCCACCACGCTTCGTTTTTTGGGAGGTTGTCCTTGACAAGTACGTGGACCTTTCCGGGTTGTTGGAGGTCTACCACTACTCCCTTCTTCGGGATTACCCATTGTCCGTGCCATATGTTATAACAAATATAATCTTACAAGTTTGATATCAAATATAATCATATATAACCCTACAACAAAAGCTCATGCAACCATAACCCTAAATGAAAATCCAAAATCTCATAATGCGAACTAATCCAAAATCTATCAATGCAAACTAGTCCTTCATCTACTAATGCAAACTATATCCTAAATATACTAATCCTAAATCCATTGTACGGTTAGATAATATATGTTAACAAAATATATTACAATCGCTATAAAGGTACATATACTATTATCATACTAAAGCATTTAGATGTTGTTAATTCTTCTAACCTTTTCAATTCATAACTGTTCTAATGCCAGTAGTATGATAATAGTAGACCCAAAACCACCTGCAACTTGAAACTTTTTCAACTTAATACTCTAACCAAAACCACAACCCTAGACCCTAAAATCACACAAAAAAATAAAGCATAAATAAGGAATACTTACAAACTAGTGTAGGGTGGAAGTAACAAGTCGACGTCAAGCACCACGATCCTCTCCTTTCGATAATTTGGGGAAACGGGTAAATGGGTTAAAATGGCGTGTTTTAGGAGATTTGATGAAACAGATTAGTCTTTTGGGAGTGAGGAAGAGATTCCACCTAAAATTACAAGAGATTGATATGGGTAGATGGCGAAATCGAAAACTAGGGTTTGGGGGTTTTGGGTTAAATATTGCCTAAGTTGGGTTTCGGATAGAGGAGAGGTGGGAAGTGAGTGAGATAGCGTGTGTTACCTAAAGATGAACCTAATCGATACTTGTTAATCCCTTTAGCGCCCCTGGTATAATGAGGCGCGTTAATGAGGTTAACGAGTCTATACTTAAAGATTTTTTTACCAACACCCCTCTTTGAAAAAGTCCCCCTACTGTCCCAACTACAAACGTTAATCTCGTTAACGCGAGTGGTTTAAACACTAACGCTAACGGAGTTAGCGTTAGTATATTGGATGAGTTTTTTTGCACACCCTCACTTAAAGAGAAAAGTTGTATTACCTGCACCACGCTAACAGAGTTAGCACCACAAAAATTACTAGATTGGTAAAAAAATCCTCTAAGAACACCATAAATGCAAAGTATCACAGTAAAACACAAAATTCTTTTCCACCTGTGATCAGTCTGTACTCAGCTTGTCTGCTTGAGGAATTTGTCTACTTAACATAAACTGAACCGTTCATTGCTGAATTTGGAAGGGAGTGAAAACTGAAAAGAAAAAAGAAATTCTTGGTCTTCGATGAAGGAAAGGGAAGTGCCATTAGAATGAAGTTTTTTATTTTATTTTAAAGATATTAGTCCATCTCAAAACATTTATTTGTAGATTAATTAGTCTTTACTAGGTTTTTAAATTGAATTTCATCAAATTAAATAAGTCTCTTGTTTATGATTTTCATGATTTCCGTCCAAATTCATTTTAATCATAATTAATAGATAAACTAGCTGTGACAAATATTATCATATATTGCATTCTTAGGGCTAAAAGTGTAGAGTTTATGGTATATTGGAAAAAAAGAGTAGTGGAGTTAAGGTAGTGTTTGGCCCAGCTTAAAATTAGCTTAGCTTCTCCTTTAGAAGGAGAAGCTGGGCCAAACATATATTTTGAAAGGCTCTACAAAAAGAGAAGTAGCTTTTTTTTATGAAGAAAAAAGAGCTCTAAAAGAAGCTACCAAGATCTACTTCTAGCTTCTAGCTTCTAGCTTCTAGATCAAAACCAACAAAGAAAAAAACAAATCAAAACCCAACTCTCCCCTTCTTCTTCGATTTGAACTCTCCCCATCTCCTCCTATATATCCAAATCCACAAAACCATCTTCCACGTTCAGCTCCTCCGGCCAAATCCCGGCCACCCACTCCCCGTCGACACCCCGTCGACTCCTCAGCGCCGCCTCCCGTCGCCAAATACCCCGGTCGACGCCGTCAGCCTCACAGATCACCCCCGACCTCCCCTTCTCCTTCATCGACATTAACACAGAGCACCCAACCTCCTTTCTCTCCCTGTCTTGATTGTTGGCGATGCCACCAGCGCCGCCGCCCCGTCCCCGTCGACGCCGCCCCGTCCCCGTCGATGCCGCCCATCGACGACCCAGCAACGCCGTCGCCCTCTTGGTCGTGCTCCCTCTCCCCCGCGATTGCTGTGCTGTCTCTTGGTGTTGCTGTGTTGCTGAGTTCTCTTTGTGTGCTGTGCTATTTTGTCTCCTTGTGCGATTGGTAGCGAGGACTCAAATGGTTTCAAGAAGGACGTGAGGATTTTGTGGACGTTGGGTAAGAGGGGTCTGAAGATGAGGACCATTACTGATTGTTGATGGAGTGTGGGGGAAACTTGAAGTTGGAGATCTTTGACTTGAGTTTGTTGTACTAGGGAAACTTGAACAGAGGACCATCGCGGGAATTAGGGATTTGGTGAAGATGATGTATAAAAGTAGCTTTTAATTGATATATGCCAAACAACTTCTAGCTTAAAAGTAGCTTTAAAGTTAAAAAAAAGCTGACTATCCAAACAGCTTCAGCTTTTAATTTCAAAGCTGTACTTTCTAGCTTCTCCTTCTGAAGTAGCTTTAAAGCTAAAAAAAGCTAGGCCAAACGCACTCTTAGTGAAATTTTTAAAAGAGAAGCTCATTTATAATATGTATTTAACTGTTATAAAAATGAAAAGATTTATGGTAGTATGATGACATTTTAAAAAGAAATCCATGGTTAATCTACCGCCTTGACTAATTTTATAATTACTAGTATTATACACGTGCACACGTGCACGTGGAAAAAATTGAAGAGATAATGAAAAGGGTTAAAAGAAAATAATTTCCAAACTAATCCACTTTCGGAAATATTTACCAAACTGATTCACTATCGAAAATATTTACCAAAGTTAGTCCAGTGAAGGGATAATGAAAAGGGTAAAAAGAAAATAATTTTCAAAATGATCCACTTTCGGAAATATTGACCAAACTGGTCCACTGCCGAAAATATTTACCAAAGTTAGTCTACAACTCAACACGTGCGCCGCACGGGTTGGTAGAAGGACAAATTACACTAACCCCTTCTCCCATTATAGTAGTGTATATATATATATATATATATAGAGAGAGAGAGAGAGAGAGAGAGAGAGAGAGAGAGAGAGAGATAATTTTCAAAATGATCCACTTTCGGAATTATTTACCAAACTGGTCCACTGCCGAAAATATTTACCAAAGTTAGTCCACAACTCAACACGTGCGCTACACGGGTTGGTAGAAGGACAAATTACACTAACCCCTTCTCCCATTATAGTAGTAGAGATTATCTCAATTAAGAGATTTAATAACAAATACCTTGAAAATATGAACTAATTTAAAAACGCATATTTAAAAAAGAACTAAAATCTAAAAAATCCTTAAATGAAATGAATCTAGGGTCATGTGACATTTCTAGAAGTAGTTCAGAAATAATGGGCTTGTATGTATGAAAACAGGTTGATTAAATGAAGCTGGAGTTTGTTATATTTGTCTCAGACAGAGTGAAGGCGATGGTCTGAAAGGGGATTTTGTCACATTTTGTCAGATATGAATGACAGTGCATGGAAGACTTTCGGCTGTTGGGAAAAGGACTGGTTGGTTTTGGATTTTGGCTCTTGTGAGTAGAGAAATGCTACACTTACATGGTTTCTTACCCCAAACATACATGGAGTTTTTCTTTTAGTGATCATTGGGTCCATCCCTCACTAAAAGACAAATGAAAAAGGTCCAATCACCACTAAATGACAAACCCCATGTATGTTTGGGGTAAGAAACCATGTAAGTGTAGCATTTCTCTTGTGAGTAAGAGCATCCACAGTCGTTCAATGGAATAAAAAAAAAAAAAAGGCAAAATACATATTTTGACAATGCATTTCGAAAAAATACTGCAATCGTTCGATGGTAAAATATGAATAAGTTTGTTAAAAAATGAACAGACGAAACATGATAATAAAAAAATTTATACTGACCGAAACTTAGAAAATAATAATAAAAAATACGGGACGAAACATCAAAGAAGAAAAAAATTTCAAAACAACCGGATGTTTCGTTCGGGTTTTAAGGAAGTTTTTTTTTTGCAAAAATAAAATTGTAATTTTTTTTAAAAATAGTTTGTAAATAGTATTTGCAAAATCAATTTAAAACTTTACTAAATTAAATTTTTTTAAAAAAATGGATTGGGACGAAACATGATTCGTCCCACAGGGGAATAAACATCATGTTCATTCCCACCCTTAAATTCATTTAACCAGTTAATTTATTTGGTTTCTAATTTTTTTTAATTCGGATGAATTAAAAATATAATTAAATAATCCAGACGAAACATCATGTTTCGTCCGATCAATTAAAAATATAATTAAATAATCCAGACAATTCTGGCTATAATATGCATTTGCTATTTCGAATGCTATTTCTCCCTTTCCACTGCAGACGAATTGTCAAAAAATAGCAAAATAGCAGACGATTGTGTGCGCTACAGTACACAAAAATGGCAAAAATGGCAAAAAACCAAACGACTGTGGATGCTCTAAGGATTGGATTGGAAGGGTCTCACTTTTTTGAATATTAGGGATGACTACACATACATGGATTTTTACCCCCAAATATACATTATAAATATATGGAGGTTCACTTTTCACTAAAAGATAAATTTAAAATAATATCTTTTAGTGAAAAGTAGGCTCCAATACATTTATAAAGTATGTATGGAGACTGGAATAAAAACCCATGTAGGTCTAGCATATTGCATACTACTTGGGTATATTGATTTGGGTAAAAGAGCTTAAGAAAGTTCTGTCCTTTCGTGGGTTTCGCGATTAGAACATCATTGCAAGCTTAATCACGTGGGTTTTAAGACTATAAGCTGCTATTTGCTTCTCAATGTTTTTGATCATTTGATTTTGTTTGATTCATAGCCTAAATCTTAGTTGTATTTATTTTATCAATGTTTGCTATTAGTTTTGCAATGTATCAATCACTCTCATAAGTTATCGACATGCGTTTACTCAAAAAAATAAAAAAGTACGTCGGTATGAGACAACGGAAATTTCAAGAAAAGAAAAAAAATAATCAAAAAGCCTTAATTGCAAAAAGAAATCTGTCCTGAAGTTTTAGCAAAATTTCAAATAGGTGACCCTCAAGTAGTGCTTTAGAGCAACTCCAATGGGGGTCTCTATTTCTCATCTCGATAATGGAATATTTAATGGAATATTTCTGGGAATATTTCATTATAGAGATGAGAAAATAGAGACCCACTCCAACCATGCATCTCTATAATTTATAGGAATTTTTGATTAGTTTTGTTATAAATAATTTTACATTAAATTGCTTATATTAATAATCTATTTGAGAAAATAAAAATTATGCTGTTGGAAATATCTCGCCGAAAGCTTTAAAACGAGCCTAATATTAGTACTTTTTGGAACTAATTTTAAATTATGAACTTTTTGCTTGTATTAACAATGTAAAATAATCAAGTGTAAAATTACTTTGGAATTAATTTAATAATATCATATATAACATTAATCAAATAAATTTTCTAATTTAGTATATTTTAATATTAAATTTTGACAGAAATAGAAAATTTCGGATTATAATAATTAAAAATGAAAGTACAATTAATGATTCTATGTATTTGTCGTTTATCTATTTCCAATTAATGATCACATTGTATGAGTGGGTAGTCTTTTTAATATATGTTAAGCTAATACAAAATAACTAAATAATCTTATCTATAAATATTGTATCAATTATTTTTTTCAAATAATAAAAAAATATTCAAAATTGGTCTCATTTTAAAGGTATCGTCAAGACATTTCCAACTGTACCAAAATAATAAAATTTTGTTTAATATTTTATAAGATACATTCACGAAATATACAATACACATTTTAATTAAAGGATATGGAAGGAATTTTTAAAAAGATATTAAGGTCAAAAAGGGTAAAATGGGAAATAAAAAAAATGAATAGTGTTTTGGAGATGAGATCAAAAGTCTCCAAATTTGGAGACGTTTTTCACACATCTCCATTTTGAAGATAGAGATAGAGTCCGTTGGGGCTTCATTTCTTCAAAATGAAGCCCCATTGGAGATGCTCTTAAACAGAAAAGCTTCTTAGGCAACTATGCATGATTGCATTTTGTAATCCAATGTATGTATCTTCAATTGCAAATATAAAATTTAGGGTAATTGTATTGCTAGATAATAAGCAAAGAGTAGGTTCTTTAGAATTAAGCTCCCCCCCCCCCCCCCCCCCCTAGTTCTTAAAACATTTTTTGTGTTTACTCGAACTGGGGACCTATAATGTTCGGTGTATTACCTCCCTTCAAAGTTTATAACTTCAAACAATGTTTACATTCTAGCAGTAAAAGGACACTCAAAATCAGCAGCGCTAGTAAACAACAGGTTTACAGTATCAACTTTCCTTACAACGACTCCAAGTGCAAGTGATATGGTGTGGACTTTGGACCATGATCAGCAGCCTCCAACAACTCAACTCTGATGGCTCCTACCAACTCCCTCACCTTCCTCTCTCAACTCTCCCTTTCTCCTCCAACACCAACACCAACTAAACCCTACTCCGGCTCCCCTTACCTTCCCCGTAGTTCCTAAACTTCCTCCGACGAACTCTCTCCCCTCCAAAAACCCCAGTGCTCTGTTTCTATCCTCTGCTTGCTCCAATCTGCTTCGACTTCCTACCTACTCCCCCACCCCTGTTCTGCAGCTGCATTGCCCCCCCTTTGCTTCTAGCCTAACATCATGCTTTCACTCCTTGAGATGAGTGGGTGCGGGCCCAATGAGAGGGTCCGCCACCCACAAACACCCACACCTACTCCTAACTCTACGATGACAGTTCCACCCCCTTCTGCGGCTTCTACCATCCCTGAGATGCCCTTGCCGGTTCAACCCCCTGTCACTTTCCTTGACGCCGTGAAGACCCCGGCTGCGACGTCGCTGGGTTCCCCCCCTTTGGACTCTCGCTCCGGTGAGGGAGGAAGTCGAGAACTCAGTAGAGTTAGCTCCCCGACGCGTGCTAATCACGGTGTGCATCATCGTCGACTAGGGAGGAATCCCACTCATCATCGTTCCCATGAGGAGGAACCCAGGGGCCAGGGCCACCAACGAGGACACAACGATGGCTACGAGGGGAGGGCCCAACGAGGGGGTCCCCCTTCGGGCCAGTTGACCCGAAAGAGATCCTTCCCAAGTGAGCCATACTGCCACCAGTACAAGGAGGTATCTAGGGGAATGGCGAGGGTGACTGATCACAAGTATCATCCTCATAACAGACCTTATGTGATACCCAACAACCCCCCAAACTTACCTTCAAACAAACATCATCATTCTCCACCAAAGTACAAGTCCAAGAGTACTGAGTTACAACATCTCCCACCCAATCCCATTGACAAACCATACAACTCCATCAACAGCACTTCCCACAAACAACAACCACATTCTCACCCTAAGAACCAATACAACAGTGCTGCCCAAAGGGTCCCCCCCACCAAGTCTGACTCCAACTCCATTCCGCCCCCACACCACTCCCCCCAACCTTATCTCAACGACCACCTTAACCTCACCACTTGTCTACTCGACAATCCGCCACCTCCGAGACACCCGGCACCCAAAGCTCCAGTCGAGCGAACCACTCTCGGGGTCACGCTTGACGGGAGTGCGGGTGATAGGGACACTGGAGATGAGGATGGCGAGGGGCAATGGGTCCAGGTGGGTCGTAAAAATCACAAGAGAGATGGGAACATCACTTATCGTGACTTGGACCTCTCAACCCGTAAGAGGAAACAGAGGAAGGGCAAACGGCAGCCAGCGCCATGCTTCAATTGCGGGGACCTTGGGCACTTCAAAAGCGAATGCACCAAAGAGCCACGCTGCCTAAAATGTATAAAATGGGGACATTTATCATACGTGTGTACCAATATTATCGAAACCCATAGTGATGCGGAAAGGTCAGTGAGCCGTGGTAAATCCCCAGACTCGCCGTCGGTGATACGACTGAGTAGAAGCTTGGACATCATTAAAAATGAGGAAAGGTGGCTCCGTCAGTGGTGCGCGGTGGCCAAAGTCAGGAAAGGTAGACCATCGGAAGCCCACGTGATGCATGCGCTTGCGGAGAGATGGCCAATGAGCGCTCACGGCGATTGGGTGGCAAAAAAGTTATGCCATTTGTAATTTCTCATTTCGTTCCCATCGCCGGAGAAAGTTACAGAAGTGATCAGGATGGGTAAGGTGGAGTTTGGACACTTTCACCTTGAGTTCACAGCGTGGACCCCGACGTTCGGTGCTGAGCTCCCCTAAGGCGAGAAGTATTGGATATGGATTCACAATGTCCCCTTACATTTTTGGAAGAAAGAAGCCCTCCAAGAAATTGTAGCAGACTTTGGGTCGGTAGTGGAGATTGACGAGAAGACGGTGAGGCGATCAGAGATTGTGTCGGCAAGGCTTCTAATCAGGAGCTCTGATATCACACTCATGCCGCGCTTCGCCAAGGTACACTCCTTCGACGAAGCATATCTCATCAGATTCGTCCTCGATAGGCGAGATGAAGCTCCAAAGGCAAGGATGGGATCCACCCCCCCGCCACCATCTTCAGCTCTCAGAGATGGCAGATCCTATCGACAGGTGGCCTCGCCGAGTAAGGAACTCACGATTGATGGCTCCCACGAAGTCGAACGGGCTCACAGAGAGATCATCGAAGCTGCTAAGGGAAAGGGGCGACACCCAGGTGCGGTGGCGGTTGGATCGTCTCGAACTCCGAACAAGCCTGGTGACGGAGAGGATCGTCCCGATGAATCCAACGGTCAGGAGCTCAATAGAACCCCCAACGCATCAGATCCAACGGTGAACCAGTCCTTCAAGCCTGATTTGGAAAGATCTGAGATCACCAACTCTGGCAGAGGCAAAAGTACTGCTATGAATGGTAGCAAGGCCCTACTGCAATCACAAGTGGTGTGTGCAGTGGCTCAGAGGGGGGCTACAGGGTCCACACACACCTTTGATGGCAACGACCAACCCTGCCACAACATGCAGGCTTTGGGAGGGAGGTTGGTGGAGGACTCTACCGTTTTGGGCAAAACAACAAGCGAGAGACCGCTGTCAACCAAAGAATGGGTTTCACTAAGATGGTTTTCATCAGATAAAGAGAAAGAAACTGCTGAGAAGCTGGGGGAAAAAGAAAAGTAACAGCTTTGAGAAGCAAGGCACAGAGCCCTCTGGGGAAAGCGACGACAGTAGGTAGCTTCAACCAGAGTGGAAAGAGCGATTCTGAGAAAGCTCTCAACTCTGTCGAAGTGGCTGGGAAAGTCTCTTTGTTGAAGAGAGGAGAAGAAAGGAGAAACCACAGTGTAGTAGGTGAGCAGATGAGATGCTCTGATCAAGAGAAAGGTAGTCGAAGGGCTGCCTTGGGCTTAACGAAGAAGTTGGTTTTGATGCCAGAGCGTGGAGACGTGGATAATATTGTACCCACCGTTTCACCCACCAGTTTGATGCTGACAGCTGGTTTTGGCGTTTCGCCTTCCGAAGAGCTGCAGCGCTCGAGGAGCGAGCCAGTTATTGGCGACGCGGTTGAGATTGCACCCACCGCCCCACCCCCCAATAGGGGGTGACAGCTGGCGTCAGCGGTTCGCATACAGACTCAGTGCGTCGCTCGAGGAGCGAGACGTTCGAGGCGGGTGTTATGATACACCGCGGGGAGGATTTAGCTAACACGGCATCTGAATGTTATGTAAATGGAACTAGACATGGGCTTTTAAATGGCGGTTGTGGGCCCAATGAGGGGTCCACATTGCCTTTTATTGTATCTGAAGCCTGTTATCCTAAGGATTCGAACAACCTGACGCAGCAACAGACTGGGAACGGGCCCAATGAGGGGACCGCAACAGACAAGACCACGACTGTTTTTGATTCTACCAACGACAGGAATGTGCAGACTCTTATTAAAGAGACTATTCTTACAGACAGTGATGAGGATCGAGAAGGGCGGCTGAATTTGGATGAAGAGTTTTCTTTCTCTGAGGACGAATCAGAGGATGTTGAGTTCATTGCTAACACCCACAGGGAGATCTCGCCGGAGTTTGTCCTAGCCACAATCCCAGACTCAGCTCCAAGAGATAGCTCGAGGCAGGCCTGCAGACAGGTTGGAGTCAGAGTACGGCGATCACCCAAGAGGGCTCATGGGGAGTCCTTGGACGACTATCTTGAGGTCGCCGCGGCAGCAAAGGCTGCTAAGTTCGACAATGGAGGTACGACCTATTATTTAGCTTCTATTTTAAATCACATGTCAGATTCTGATGTTTTGTATCTAGCTATTACTTGTGGGTTAGAGGTAGGGGACACAGATCGTATTGCCTTACTCCTCAATAAAATCCGGGGTTGGGAAACACAAAGGGTTAGGTCATCTGAAGATAACGCTTCTGGAAACGGTGCAGGACCGACTATCATTCCCGAGGATGTAGCCGGCCCTACGCCCTCCAAAACGATCTCCCATCACAATTCCCCCCAATGAATACACTATTTTGGAATGTTAGGGGATTGGGGGATAGGGGTAAGAGGGGTATGGTGCGGGATGTCATTAGCAATTCCAAGGCGGATGTAGTAGGACTGCAGGAGATCAAACTCCAGCATGGGCTCAAACTCAAAAGAGTTGGTGGTAACAGAATCAAGGAGTGGTTGTTACGCCCTTCTGCCGGTGCCTCAGGGGGGATTTCTATAGGGTTTAATTCAGATCTTCTTTCCTGTGAAGAGGAGCATTGTGGAACATTCTCTTTGACTGCCCGACTTAAGCGACGTTTCGATGATTGGATGCAAACGGTGACTGTTGTCTATGGGCCGAACGTGGCCACAGACAGAGAGGCCTTCTGGCAAGAACTGGCCGACATCCGTCAGCGCTGGTCGGGACCTTGGATTGTGGGTGGGAATTTCAACATTACTAGATTTGCTTTTGAGCACAAGGAAAGAGGCACTAGCGACAGGCACCGAGAGGAATTCAATAGAGTTATCACGGAACTTGAACTGATTGATATCCCAGTCAATGATAGACTTTTTACCTGGTCTAATCTGCAAGCGGTTCCGGTTATGGCCAAGTTGGACAGGATTCTAGTCTCTATGGATTGGGAAGCTTTATTTCCTCTCGCATCGGCCAGAACGATCCCTAGACCAACTTCAGATCACACCCCGATCCTACTCGATGTGGGGAATCGGGGAGCCCGCAAGCCTAGGAAATTCAGATTTGAGAAGGCCTGGCTGGAAATTCGGGGATTCCACCATATGGTTATGAAGAACTGAGCACTCCCATTGGCCGGCAGGGACGCGGCATCTCGATGGTGTGGGAAAATTCGTAGACTTAGAAGGAGGCTCTGTAGTTGGAATCGGTCTAGATTCTCGAACATCTGGCGTGATAAAGAGTCCTACCTGGAAGAAATTGATGAGCTTGAGAGGGTGGAAGAAACTAGAGTCCTTTCGCAGGAAGAGCGAAATAGGCTATTAGAACTCCGTGATAACATTGCCAATCTGTATAGACTAGAAGAGATCAAATGGCAACAGAGGTCTAGGATTTCGTGGCTCAAAGAGGGAGACGCGAATACGGCCTACTTCCATCGGGTTGCAAGTGCAAGAAGGAGATCCAATCTTATCCTTTCTATTCAGACAGATTCAGGAACATCGCAGGATGATAAGGTGATTTCCTCTACCTTCCAGTCTTTCTATAAGGGTCTCTTTGGGAAGAAGAATGACTTTAGGATCCCTATGGGTGAGGACTTCTGGCTAGAGTATCAGATTGTTCCAGGTCAAAATGTTTCCTTGGAGGAACCTTTCACGGAGTCAGAGGTCAAAACGGCCATTGACCAGATGGGAGCTGACAAGTCGCCTGGGCCAGATGGTTTTCCTATATTGTTCTTCCAAGTGTTCTGGGAAGAAATTAAGGGAGAATTTATGGATGTAATGATGGAATATTTTCACAACAACCTGAGGTTGGGGATGTTCAACTTTGCAGAAGTTGTGTTGATCCCCAAACGGGAGGATTCCAAGTGCGTTGGGGATTTTAGACCAATTAGCCTGATAAACTGCTCGGCTAAGATCATCACTAAGGTCCTAGCTATCCGCTTGGGTGGCATTATGGACAGTCTTATCAGTAGAACACAGACGGGATTCATTAAGGGCAGATGTATCCTAGACTGCGTGGCTACTGCTGAACAAGTTATACACCACTGCCACAAGAGCAACTCCAAGAACTTCCTCCTCAAGCTGGATTTTGAGAAGGCATACGACTCTGTGGACTGGGAATGTTTGCTAGAGGCTCTCAAGGGTAGAGGCTTTGGGGACAAATGGATTAGATGGATCAAACAATGTTTACATTCTAGCAAAACGGCAATTTCAGTGAATGGGAGACCCGGTCCTTCGTTCCCGTGCAAGAAGGGACTCCGTCAGGGGGACCCGCTGTCCCCACTTCTATTCACTATTGTAGCGGATGTGCTCAGAGGAATGCTAGAAAATTGTCAAAGAAAAGGGTGGATATCACCTGTGGCCAGCAGCACTGCTAATCAGGGATGCACGATCCTTCAATATGCTGACGACACCCTAATTTTTGAAAATGGGTCTAGAACGGAAACTACTTGCTTTAAAGGGGTCCTTTACTGCTTTGAAGCCTGGTCAGGCCTTAGAATTAATTTCCACAAGAGTGCGCTGATTCCTATTTCACTTTCAGAAGCTGAAACTCAGGAGCATGCCACCATTCTCAACTGTGCGATAGAAGAATTCCCAATCAAATATCTAGGGCTTCCGCTCCGTCCAGGGAGGCTCACTAAAGCTGACTGGTTGCCTATTATTGACAGGGTGGAGGACAGACTGTCCGGTTGGAAAGGCAAATCACTTTCTCTTGGGGGCAGAGTGGTACTCATCAACTCTGTGTTATCCAATCTGCCCATATACTACATGTCCTTTTTTGAACTCCCAAAGTGGGTGATCCAAAGGATCGACCGTATCAGGAAAAGATTCCTATGGAAAGGTGCAGACTCAAATAAGGGAGGCTACCACCTTATTGAATGGAATATCGCTTGCATGAAAAAGAGGCACGGAGGGCTAGGAATCATTGACCTCAGAGATATGAATTTGGCACTCTTGGGAAAGTGGTGGTGGAAAGTGTTTCATCACGGCGGGGAAGGATGGCAGGACTTTATCCAACCTTACCTCCGAGGGAAAGGGACAAGAAGCTTAGGCTTTTGCGTAGGATCCAAAGTCTCCCGCTTCTGGAAAGGAGTTGCTAAAGCCAACGGACCTTTCAACTCAGCAACTTCATCTTTGATCGGCAATGGTCGAACCACCAGATTTTGGTGGGACAAGTGATGCGGTCCTCATAATCTTAAGGAAGATTTCCCAGAGTTGTTTGCTATAACGAATCGACCGAATATCTCGGTGGCGGAAACATGGAAAAGAGGGACTTGGAGACCGTCGTTCCAAGGAACTCTTTCTCCAAGTTTGCTATAGCAACTGCATGAACTACAAACGCGCATAGTCCAATCTGGGGTGATTTGTGCCCAAGGCCCAGATCACATGCGTTGGGGTCTCGAGAACAAAGGAGTGTTCTCGGTTAGATCACTTTACCACCGGATTCACTACCGAGGATGCAGGCCCAGCTGGGTAGCGGTACTATGGAAGACTAAAACACCTCTGAAGATTAGAGTCTTCCTCTGGCTTGTGCTCAACAATGCCATTCTCACTAGAGAGAACCTTGCCAAGCGACAACCTCACATTGCGACCAATTGCGGGTTCTGTAATGTACACGTGGAAGATTTGAATCATCTGTTTCTTCACTGCACCAGAAGCAAGGCCATCATGATAGAGGTGCTGAGAGCACTAGGTACAAGTGACTATCCAAGAGACTATGAGGAACTATGGGTCGGCTCCAGATTTGCATCATCCCGTCACGATATGAAAAATGCATGGTTTATTGCCATTGCGGCAACCACATGGGTGTTATGGCTAGATAGGAACAATTTTTATTTCCGTGCTTCATGTAATTCAATTTCTAGTAATCTTACTCATATCATGCATCTAATTTCCTTTTGGGCTACAGCGGCTGCTTCAGGAGCAAGAGGGAGAATTGCAAGGGTTTTCCAGGTGGATGATTTTGACGACGAGGAGATAGAGATCGGGCCAACTCTGGACTGATGAGTGGACATCCGCCTCACTACTACATATTTTGTATCAGGCCTTAGTATTTTGTATTTGTGTTTTGGTTGCCTTTAGGCTGGATGATGTAACCCACCCCCCAGGGTTTTGTTGGGGGTTATGTTTTATTTCCTGTACTGCACTTTTATTTTTCCGAGACTTCGGGGTTGTTTATTAATCACTTATTAATGAAACAGGGTGGCATTATTCCACCTTTTCCTCAAAAAAAAAAAACTTTCCTTACAACGAACTGATTATATTCAATATTGATCATTTACAACTTGGGGTGGCATCAGGGCAGCGCCCGCCCAATACCCGGGCTGACCCGGAACCGGCCCCCTCCGAAACCCAGTCCAGGCCAGACCTGAATTTTCCCCTGTAAGCCTGCCACGACCCGGCCTGCAAAAGGCCCGACCCAGCTTGAACCGGCCAGTCCGGGCCGGGCTGACCAGTGTGGTTTTTTCTTTAATTAAATTTTTTTTAGCAAAAAATATATATAAAAGTATATATACTACACAATATATGTATATATGTACATATGCATATAAATATACTTTGGAAATTTTAAGTGAGTGTGGACATCAAAATTAATTGATCACAATTACTCAATTTGTTAATCCCTACCCTAGCTATTTATATCAAACTCTACCTTGACTTCTCTCATCTCACCAATGTGAGACTAAAAATTTTCTACTTCAAATGGTCTTAGTTACATATATATCTACTATTAAACTTTTTATGAAATATAGTTTCAGATTGGATTTCTTGGCTAGTGCGAGCAAATTAGTGCGCTGAGTTTAGATGGTTGTGGGTTCATCTTTAACGGCTTAGATTTTATTTTTTAAATGAATTAATCAAAATAATTTTTAGCTGTTGTTTCTTTCTTTTATTTTTATTTTTAATTTTATTTTTATATTGTAATTTGATAAGTTTGTATGAAATATTATTTATCTATATGTTCTTATAATTATTGTCTTCATTCATTATTTTCCTTTATCTTTTTAGTTTGTACTCTTAACAAAATCATAATGTATACCACTATTTTGAGTTTTTAACATGCATACCCCTAACAAGTATGATAATATCATATATACCCCTCACAAATGTATATTTTCGTATATGCCCCTAACAATTTAGACTATATTTCATATTTATCCCTATGTTAGATATAACTAAGTTAACCATGATTTTATCCTTACGAGACAAATAGAAATCAAATTAAAAGATCAAATTAGACAATCAAACGAGAAAAGATTTAAAAGTTGTAAGGAAAATAAATGAGAAAACTTATAATCTATCATTAAAAAATAAGATTAATGACAAATTTGGAGAAGTAACGTAAGGAATAATATGTAGTTCTCAAAGTTACGCTGTTAGTTTATCCATTTCTTTAAAAAAAAGAAAATTTTGAGATGAGTTAATGAGTCTCGGTTGGATTAACAATTGTCCGGATTTACAAGGATGAACAAGATAAAGTTTGAATGGTAAAGAATATAATATTTTAGTCATTTTTCATTAAGTCCATTAAAAAAAAAGGAAAATTCTCCACCGTTTTGAGTTTTTTCTATTGAAATATTGTAATTGTATATTCTGTTTCCTAATATACGAAATAGATTCCCCAAATCTCTCGTCTTCCCAATCTTCTCTAAATCTCTTTTCTTCTTCTCCAAGAATGTAATCCTTATATATAGATGTATACAGTAAAGAATAAAGTACAACAAGAAGAATAAAAATTATTTTTCCCAAAATTATTTTCTTCATGGTATCAGAGCCTAACCAGATCTAGGCCAATTAAAGAAGAAGAGGTGATCAGATCTGCCTCTTCGTTATCCAAAGATCCTGTTACTGATCCCGTCACCGATCATCATCTCGTTGATGATCCCGTTGCTGATCCCGTCACCGATCATCATCCTCGTTGACTACAGATCTCCAGATCCCGTTCACCTTCATCTTCCTGACCTTCCTGACCTCCAGATCTCCAGATAATCACTGTTCAACTTCCTATGCTCATCTTCTCCCGGCGCCACTCCCCTGACCTTCCGGCGGCCACCCTTCCTTTCGCGCCACCCCCTTGACGCGCACCGCCTGAACCCCACCCGAAACCCCCAAGCATCGTCTGGCTTTGTTCCCGCTCGACCGCACAGCACTACGCCAAGAAACTCAATCACTGCTTCCTCCTCGGCGCGCCGCCCTGCTCCACCTGATCACCGCCGCGACCTCGTCGCCGTCTGCACGCGGTATCACGCCGACACCAGTGACGTTGCGAGCCTTGGTCCTTCACTGTTGCTGCTGTCTCTCTCTCTCTTGCTGTTTATTGAGTGAGTTGTTTGTTGAGTTGCTGATTGATCAAATCAGATCTGAGGAAGAAGAAGATCCCGATCCTGATCCTCCTTGTCATCCTCCCGAGCTCCCGATCCCTGATTGGTGTTTGTTGGTGTTGGTGCTTGCTGTGTTACTATTGGTGCTGTTTGTTGTGTTGCTAGTTGCTGTTCTTGGCCAAGTTGTGTCGATCAGTTCTGTTGTTTTTCTTGTGCCGCTATCATGGGACAAACTGATAGAGCTGAGAAGAGTATTGGACTCGCCCCTACATTAGTCACAGCTGCAGGTAATGATGGTAAAGTATTTAATATTTCTGCTTCTGTTATGAATAGTGCATAGATAATTGATTCGGGTGCTACCGACCATATGACTTTTGATTCTAGACAAGTTCAAAGTTTTCAACCATCCACTAAATCGACTGTGTCGGTGATCCTGCCACTGTTACTGGCGAGAGTACCATATATCTCACAAACAACCTAACCTTAGATACTGCCCTAGTTGTGCCATCCTTGAATTTCAAACTATTATCTGTTGCTCAAATAACTACTGCCTTACATTGTATTGTAGTCTTTTGGTCTTCCCATTGCGTGTTTAAGGATATTCGGACTTGCAAGACGATTGGTTATGGGGTTAGGCACGGGAAGCTCTATTACCTGAATTTAGAATCTGAATATTCGAGCAAGTTGACTTAAGCTCTAAGTGTGGAAGGATCCAAAGATGAGAAGAAGAAATCAGATATTTGGCTATGGTATCGACGTCTAGGACATACTTTTTTTAAGTTTATTTGAAGAAATTATTTCCAAGTTTATTTTTGAAGTTGGACATATCTGCTTTTCGGTGTGATGTGTGTGAACTCGCAAAAGGTCATCGTGTCCCTTTTCCTTCAAGTCCAAGTAAAAGCTCCCTACCTTTTATGATTATTCATTCTGATGTTGGGGGTCTATCCAAAACCACTAAATTTGGAGGAGCCAAATGGTTTGTGACCTTTATTGATGACTGTACCCGTATGACCTGGATTTGTTTGATAAAGTCGAAAAGTGAAGTTAGTGGTTTATTTCAGAAATTTCACAAGCATGTTATGATTCAGTATTAATCACAGATTCAAGTTCTTAGGAGTGATAATGGCGGAGAATACCTGAGTTCAAATCTGCAACAATATTTGGTGGAACACGGAATTGTTCATCAGACTACATGCTCGTATACACCTCAACAGAATGGGGTTACAGAAAGGAAAAATAGACACTTTCTCGAAGTGGTCCGTGCTTCTCTTATCCATGAAAATATGCCACTCATTTATTGGGGAGAAGCCCTTGCTTCTGCTGCATACTTAATCAACCGAGTTCCCTCTAATATCCTAAACTTTCTCACACCATTTCAAGCATTAACTGAAGCTGTGAATGCACCAAAAGTCGTCAACTTGCCACCTCGTGTGTTTGGGTGTGTTGCATTTGTTCATCTTCATCAACATGAACGCAATAAGTTAACTCCTCGAGCTGTTCGCTGTGTTTTCGTGGGATATGCACAGAATAAGAAAGGGTATCGGTGCTATCACCCACCTACTCAAAAGATGTTTGTGACTATGGATGTTGTGTTCCATGAAGATGGGATGTATTTTTTCTCTGAGGTTGTACTTCAGGTGGAGTACCGAGGTGAAGTTCAAACTCTTGCCTATGATGAAGTGGTTACTATTCAAACTGAACAATCAGATATAAGGGGAGAAAATCAGGATGTAAGTAATGACGATCACTCGAATGAAGACTTAGTTGAGAAAGAAAATTTCCACGAAGATCTGCAGTCAGTGCCGAACCTCCATGAAGATGAGCCATCTCCACCACCAGCACCATCTGAACCATCTCCACCACCAGTACCATCAGATCTATCTTTACTCCCAGCAGAACCCCAAAACCAATCGTCATCGCTGTCCGAAGCTCCAAGAAGAGAACTCCCACACCGTACTACTAGAGGTATCCCAAAACCCACTTTTGAGCCTAATCCCACTAGTAAAGTCAAGTATCCCATGAGTCAGTATGTGTCCACTCACCGATTGTCTGAATCAAATAAGTCATTTGTGAATCAATTATCTGCTGTATCTTTTCCTAACAGTGTGTAGGAAGCCTTAGCCGATCCAAGATGGAAAGCAGCTATGGATGAGGAGATGAAGTCCTTGAAGAAGAATGAGACTTGGGAGATAGTCGAGCTACCAGCAGGGAAGAAGCCATTAGGATGCAGATGAATTTATACAGTGAAATATAAATCGGATGGTTCGATAGAGCGGTACAAGGCAAGGTTGGTTGCCAAAGGGTACACTTAAACTTATGGAATTGATTATGACAAAATATTTGCACCTGTGGCAAAGTTCAACACTATTCGAGTTCTATTGTCACTTGCTGCAAATCTTGACTGGCCGTTGGAGCAATCTGATGTGAAGAATGCATTTTTGCATGGGGAATTGACAAAAGATGTCTATATGGATCTTCCACCATGGTCGAACAGATCAGTCCAACACAGCAACAAAGTATGTCGTCTGAAGAAAACATTGTATGGACTGAAGCAGTCGCCAAGAGCCTGGTTTGGGAGATTTACAAAATCAATGAGGACATTCAGATACGATCAGAGTAATTTTGATCATACTTTATTCCTAAAAGGAAAGAAGGTAAAATTACTGCTCTTATTATTTATGTTGATGATATGATAGTAACTGGAGATGATCCTGAGGAGATGAAGGCATTAATGAACTACTTGTCACAAGAGTTCGAAATGAAAGATCTTGGACCTTTGAGATACTTCCTTGGTATTAAAGTTTCTCGCTCAAGAAAGGGGATATTTCTTTCTCAAAGAAAATATGCTCTGGATTTATTGAAGGAAACTGGAATGTCCGCTTGTCAACCGATTAGTACACCATTGGAAGAAGGACTGAAACTATGCAACGAAGCTGAGCAAGTGCCTTGTGATAAGGAAAGATATCAGAGATTGGTTGGACGATTAATGTATCTTGCACATACACGGCCATATTTGTCATATGCTTTAAGTATAGTAAGTCAATTTATGCATGCACCTCGGGAACAACATATGGACATGGTAATGAGAATTATGAGATACATTAAGTCAGCCCCAGGAAAAGGAGTCTTATTTGAGAAACATGGTCACTTGAAGGTTGAGGCATATACTGATGCTGATTGAGCAGGATCTACAATCGATAGGCGCTCCACTTCAGGATATTTTACCTTTGTTGGAAGATAAAATTTATATGAAATATTATTTATCTATTTGATTATATTTGATAAAATTTATATGAAATATTATTTATCTATTTGATTATATTTGAAATTTTGTAATTCATTAAACCATTCTAAAAAATTATTTATCTATATTTAACATTTTGTAATTCATTAAATCAATTTAAAACACCTTTTACTACTTTTATATATACGTTTTTTTGCAATTGTTAACAAATTACCTTTTAATACTTAATCTATTTTATTTTAAAAAAAATATGCGAAACCCGGCCCGTCCCGCGAAACGACCCGGCCCCCGACCTAGGGGCCAGGTCCAGGCCACCATTTCGAACACTTGGCCCAGCCCGGCCCTGCCCGCGAGTCTCTTTGGCCCGGCCCGCCCTAGCCCGGGCCTGGGCAAAGCCCGCCCGGTTCCGGCCCGGCCCGGCCAGCGAGGCCCGAATGCCATCCCTATTTACAACCATAATTCAGTGTTCCCACTTTCCCGTGTGATATCCACAATGCATTTGATCAAATCGGTTTTGCTGTGGGCTAAAGTTTCCTGTAATTCTAACTATTTGACATCATCAATCTGGTGTCAATCTAGTGTACAACAAGTATGTCTGAGGAAAATTTCCTCAATTCTGGCAGTCGATTCAAGAATGCCATGTAAATGTAAATAGTCCACACCACTTTCTTGCCGCGGAGGTAACCTGCAAATAAATTTCTAATTCAGCTAGGGCAAAGTAGAACTTCACATAAATTTCAACTAGAATCTTTAAATTTTTAACAGCAAACCAAACGCATGTACAGATATGGGGGGAGAAGCGCGGGTAGGGAAAAGCATTGTTCCTATGGAAAAGCGGGCGAAAGTTGGGAAGGTTTTCCATTTTAATACTTTGTGTAGGATTGAGAATGAAAAAGATACCAGATTTTGGAAAGAAAAGTGGTGTGAAGATATGAGTCTTCTTCGATTATTTCCGAAAGGTGCAGTGGCTACAATTGATACCGACACTTTAGTTGCGGATGTATGGTGTAACGGGAAGTTCCGGCTCGAGGTTTTGGAACAGTTTTCACAGGAAAGTATTACTCAACTGCAAAATCTCAAAAACTTCATTCGGACGGAAGGAAGATACACTACTGATACAGACGATAATGGAACATGGAATCTGGAGCCTTTTAATTCATTCACGGTATCATCTATGTACAAATGACTTAACAATGGAGGATTACGATGTGGTGAGGCCAACATCATTTGGAGTATTAAGGTGCCTCTGAAAATTAGAGTGTTTATTTGGCTAGTGATGAATGACGCTATCTTAACTAAGATCAATTTACAGAAATGCAATATGCAAATTGACGTTACATGTTCGATCGAGATGTTTAAGTGGATGAGGATACCAATCATCTATTATTTATTTGTTCTAAGGCCAAGCTTGTCTGGGAGGTAGTGAGTTTAGAGTTTGGATGCGTCGCTAGTCCTAGATATAGCTCAGAGGTGTGGGGCCATTGGATGGTAGATCTTATCAGGAAAGATGATAGAATGACTTGAGATATTGCGGCTGCAGCTACTTTATGGGGTCTATGGTAAACCGTAATAATTTATGTTTCTGCAATATTTATAATAGATTTCTTGTTATGATGCATAAATATTCTTCTTCATTCACGATTGGGCAGGTCAGGCAAGGGCGAGGAAGAGACTTTGTATGGATGAGGAGAAATAGATCAGAACATTCGCGACGGAGGATCGGCGAGGCTCATATTGCCTCTTTGTAGCTGTATCTGTAACGTCCTTTATGCATTAGCGGCTATTGTTTAGAGATGTCATTTCTTTGATGTTTGGATTTTGTTTAGAACTATGATTTATGTAATATGCTCTATTCTGTTTCGTTAATTTTTTATTAATGAAGCGATAACGTGGTCATCTCTTTATTAAAAAACAAAAAACCAAACGCATGTGTAAGGGAGCTTTTGTTTGCCAGTCTAATTTTGTTTGGTAGATTAGAGTAGCAGATTACGATTTTCCTTTGGCTAATCTCTCACTGAGAAGAAATAAAGGAACATGTATGTCGTACGGGAACGGGAAAGGTGTACTACTATTGTTGCTTGTAGAACCAAAGTAGTTTGAAAGTTGTAATACAGTTGGGCAATTTTGGGTGTGCACGCACGCGCAAACACACACGTAAGCCACACGATCAAGTAGGGGCATGCGCATGCATACACGAACTCTTATTTTTTACTCATTAATTAGGGGTTACCCCACATGTCCCCATCTCCTCTTTTAAATTTATGTAAATATTACAAAATGCGGAGAGTAGCTAGCTTATATAACTAGTACTACTAATCAACTAGTACCACAGAGTAAGCAATTTGTCAACAGAAGAGATGACAGTCTGCTGTAGAACTGAAAGAAAAGAAACGGTTGAGGAAAACATAATACGTACCATGTTTGGGTCTGCAACTGGGAACCGCTCGCCAATTGCTGGTAAAGGATAGTAGTCCAGAGCAAAAGGCCAACAAAAACTGTATTTAGCGGCATTATACTTCGGCGTTTTTGGAAAACGCCGGTGTATAAATGTGTTATTTTGTGGAAAAAATAAAACGTTAACATACACCGACACTTTTAATAAGTGCCGGGCTATTATAATATAGGCCGGCGTTTATTAAGAAAATGCCGGCCATTCTGGGTTTTTTTCCCACTAAATCCTACGCCGCCTCTCCTATTTCCCCAAATCCCCCTTTTTGCCAAACCCTCACGGTTCCATCTCTCTCTCTCTCTCCCCCTCCCTCCGACGGATGAGTGCGGATTAACCACAGTTAGTTTCTTAACCCCCTCCCTTCCGCTTCATCTTCGGAAGCGAACAAGAGAAAGGAGAGACGATAACAAAGAAAGAGAAATCTCAATCCTTGCTTTGAGCCATTTGTCGACGGACGGAGGAGGCGTTCGGCGTTCATCATCGTTATCTGATCGTCACTTCAGGTTCGTCTATCTTGCAACAGATCTCTTGTTTCTTTTCGTTCTCGATCTAATCGAATCGAAGAGTTGGTTCTTTTTTTCTTTCGGGTTTGTGATATTATGATTTGTTGTGTTATTGAGT
This sequence comes from Hemerocallis citrina, assembly GCA_017893485.1. Classification (NCBI taxonomy): domain Eukaryota; kingdom Viridiplantae; phylum Streptophyta; class Magnoliopsida; order Asparagales; family Asphodelaceae; genus Hemerocallis; species Hemerocallis citrina. Next base: position 112,801 of record JACEHZ010000386.1, read on the forward strand.
TTTTTTTTCAAATCTTGATTTTGATGATTTAATGGTTGCTTTTGTAAAGTTATTAGATATTTTGGTGGGTATGATAATATAGTATTTATTTGTGGATTAACAAAAGATAATCAACTATCAATCAAACATAATCGAGCAAATTTCGGTAAAGAATTCTCCTCTTTTAGAAACAGCAAATTTGGGTTATGAATTCCTAATCTTCTGTTTGAAATCTACTAGCACTAGTATTTCTTAAACCCTAATTTTCTACCAAAATTTGTTTTTCGATTTGTAATCTGGGTTTTTGAAATTCTGAAATTATGGAATCGAAACCGTAATTTACTTACTACTTGTTCGTCCTGGATTTCTATGACCAAAGAAAACCCCAATTTTCTTCTTATTTCAATGATTTCAATCGATTTCTTGATGTTTTAGATGTCTAAACCCTAATTTGGTTAGGGATTCAAACATAAAGATTAGTTCTTTTCAGACTAAGCCATATTCTGTTCTTGATTTCAATTTTAATTCCCTTAATTTGTGGTCACCAGATCCAAAGAATTTGATCGTAATTTTGTTGTTGATTATTTGTAATGAATACTATATTTCTTCTGTTTCTAGTCAACCACCTGATCCGAAGATTGGGGAATTTCAGAGAGCAAATAGATGAAGCAGAGAAGAAGAAGAAGAAGAAGAAGAAGAAGAGGTAACAATGACCATTCTCTTAAACTTCTTGCAATTTGTTTAATTTATTTGGCTAATGATCCAGTCAGAGGACATGTGTCTCTCTTTAAACTAATCTTTTGTGATGTTTAATACATTGACTTATTTATTAATTATCCTTTCATGTTGAGTTCATTTGGAATGGTTGCTTTTTATAAGCGTGGTGATCATATCTAATACTTCAAAACTGTAAGCAATCATGTCTGAAAGGCTTTATCAACTTTTCATGCTAGTTCATCTGGTTATCTATTAGATCTGTTTGTGTTAATTATTTGGCTAACACGTCCTTTTCTTTTCTTTTAGAAGCAATAGAAAGAAGAATGGACCATTAACACAGGAGGCTAAGGTGACAAGCACATCTGAGCACGATACTGATGATGAAACTCTAAGCACCATGTTTTAGTAAGTAGTTTGAAGTACTTTACTCACATCTCTTTGAAATCCTTTATCAAATTTTTAATCCCTTAATTTTTTGCATTCTTTCATTCAAATTTAGAATTAAGTTCATTTATCTTTCTTTCAGTTTTTAAAGAATAGCGTTCATATTTATTTTTGATAAAATAAATAAGAAGTCATATTCATATTTATTAAGAAGTCATATTCAGTTTCTTATTTAACCCGAGTCATATTGTTTCAATGAAATTTGTGCATGTGTGCACAGTCATGAACTTTATGTTTTTTGTTTTGTTTTGTTTTTAAAAATAAAGGGCTAAGTCATTGCCGGATTCAATCCGAGCCCTCCCTTTACCCATCCCAACCCCTTCCCATTTAAGCTAGAACTCAGTGCTGGTGCGTGAATAAATTCACAATTCAAATTGGACATTTCATTATGAATGAAAATTCAGGCTCCTGACCATAAGTCGAAATTTATTAACTACCATTTTGCTACAACTGTTCCGTTAATAACAAAAAGTTAAAGATAGGAGATGAAATTAATGATTTCTTTCTTCTTTTTCATTTTTTATCTGTCAATTGTGAATTCACATCTTCTCTTATCAACTCTTTCTGATTTGATACTCTAACGCAGAAGCACTTGGCCTATGACAAAGTGTAAATCTAATGAATAATTCCAGTTTAAAAGTAGTTTTTAGGTTCTCTTGATTCAAGAAGACCAACTCAATCATTTTTTCACCATCTTATGCAGTTTTTCGATACATAAAAATTACTCTTGATATTCCTATATAGCAGCAGAAACAAATTTGTGAACTGAGATGTAACAAAACCTGAAAACGTAAATCAGGTGAATCGCGTCCTTTACTCTTCTATTGTGTATCCACACAACTATGGCTTTATTCCTCGGGCTATATGTGAAGACAGTGATCCCATGGATGTCGTCGTTCTAATCTAGGTATTTCACTATTTATAAGCTACAATATCAATATCCAAATGGTTGTTCATATACTATATATAGATGCTATATACCCTACTCTTTGCGCAGGAGCCTGTGTTGACTGGTTCCTTCTTACGTGCGCGTGCCATTCAGCCAATGATTGATCAGGTAAAATTCACGAAAGATACATTCAAGTCATTTTCTCTGCATATATGAAACAAAATTTTCTATACTATACATGCAATTTCTTTAGTAAAATGCATAAATATATAAAAATAACTTGTGTAATCAGACAGGTTTGGTTATTGTTCATTTTCGGGTTGCAGGATATGGGATAGTGGTAATAAATTCTGATTCATTTCAGGCACGGTTTAAAGTCTAAACATCTTGATTTTTGGTGTACTGGGTTCAGGTTCAACCCAACCAAGTGAAATCACTACCTATGAAGTATAAGCAGCTTTTCTATTCCTCGAAAGAAATAGCGAGCCAACTAATCTGCCATGTTTCATTAGAGAGCAACTAATGAACCTAATTTTCTTATTTTCTTGGTAGTTTGAGAAAATCCATAGTTTGAGAAAATCCAGTGTCCATGTAAGTGCAAGAAAGCCACTTGCAAGCTAGTTCGTGTAGGATAATGGCTCGATTCTGGTTCAGATTGTTTTGGAGTATCTGCAGCAAATGAAAGTTCCAGTATATCAGTCGACTGGGTTGGATGATCAGTCGACTGTCCCGAAGGAAGTACCAGTCGACTGGTAATTCGACCAGTCGACTGTCGGCGGGTTTTGGATCCAGAATAGGCCCATTTCGAAAAGGCCCAATAGTTTCCTATAAATACGACCCGTTAGGGTTTTGTAATTAAGAGAGACGAAATTAGAGACCTCTTTTCGGATTTTGCAGCCGTCATCTCTTGTAAACTTTGTTTTGCCCATCGTTGATTATAGCAAGAAGAAACCCCAACCGCCCCGTGGATGTAGGCATGTGTTTTGCCGAACCACATTAAATCTTGTGTTCTTGTGTTGCTTGTTTTTCTGTGTTTTCTCGCTGTTTCTCTCATTTGATTGTTGGTTAGTTTGTATTCCGCACAACAAGTGGTATCAGAGCTTTCGGTTCGACCTAGAGGGAGATGGCGAGTGATGCAGATGCAACCAAGGATGTTGTGGGATCAAGTTCGTCCAGAACAACGATTCACAACGCAAAATTTGAAGTTGAAAAATTTGATGGGACAAACAATTTCGGGATGTGGCAATGTGAGGTGTTGGATGTTCTTGTTCAACAAGAACAAGATGTTGCTTTGGAGGTAGAAAAACCAAAGAATATGTCCGATGTAGATTGGAAGAAGTTGAATCGAGTTGCGTGTGGGACTATTCGTCTCTTTATTGCGAAGGCTCAGAAGTACGATTTGATGAGGGATACCATTGCTGCGGTGTTGTGGAAGAAACTCGAAGACAAATACATGAGGAAAAGTTTGGAGAATCGGCTGTATTTGAAGAAGAGACTTTTTCGCTTCACCTATACGGAAGGTATGTCTATGAACGCTCATGTTGAATCATTTAATAAATTATTGGTTGATTTGTTAAATTTGGATGAGCAAATTAAAGATGAAGATAAAGCCCTAATTCTGTTGAATTCATTACCTGAAAGTTATGATCATTTAGCAACAACGTTAATATATGGAAAAGATACTGTGAAATATGAAGATGTTGCAAATGCTTTGTTGAATAATGAAACTAGGAGAAGGGATAAAATGATTGATAGAGAAACTTCTGAAGCATTGATTGTAAGGGGCAGGACTGAGACCAGATCTGAGTCCAAATCTGGGAAAAAGGGAAACAAATCTCGTTCCAAATCGAGAGGAGTTTCGAAGGACAGGAAAATACCGGCCAAAGATGAATGTGCTTTCTGTCATGAAAGGGAGCATTGGAAAAAGGATTGTCCAAAGCTACGAAATAAGGGAAATTCGACTGCAAATGTGACTGTTGATAATTTAGATAGTGGCGAGGATTTTTCTTTTGCACTTGCTTCTAGTCCCTCACTTTATCAAGAGGTATGGTTTCTTGATACAGCAGCCTCCTATCATATGTCTTGGAAAAAGGAGTGGTTTACTTCTTTGGAGTATATGGATGGTGGTGTAGTTTTGATGGGAAATGATGCACCTTGTAAGAAGGTAGGAATCGGGAAGATTGAATTGCTAATGCACGATGGTCTTATTAGGGAGCTTTCAGATGTATGGTATGTTCCAGATTTGAAAAAGAATTTGATTTCACTTGGTGCTTTGGAGGCCAGTGGATTGAAATTTGCTAGTGAAGGTGGCATTCTGAAGGTGACTAGCGGATCACTCGTGGTGATGAAAGGGCAAAGAAAAAGGAACTTGTTTTTCTTGCAGGGAAAAACATATTTGGGTCAGGCTGCCAGTGTAACTGAAAGGCCTAAACAGGTTGTTCCCGACTCTACTAGGTTGTGGCATATGCGACTCGGGCATGCAGGAGAAAAGGCCTTGCAGGGGCTTGTGAAGCAAGGGTTGCTTAAAGATGCTAAAGGGTGCAAGTTGGAATTTTGTGAACATTGTGTTTTGGGTAAGCAAACTAGGGTGAAATTTGGTACAGCTGTACATCAGACAAAGGGTATCCTCGATTATGTGCACACAGATGTTTGGGGCCCTACTCAGACACTTCTATGAGTGGTAGACACTGGTTTGTTACTTTTGTTGATGATTACTCTAGACGAGTTTGGGTATATACCATGAAGCACAAAGATGAAGTTTTGACATTGTTCACAAGTTGGAAGAAGAAAGTTGAAAATCAGACTGGTAGGAAGATTAAGGTTCTGAGGTCAGATAATGGAGGGAAATACAAGAATGATCCGTTTCTGAAATTGTGTGAAGATGAAGGGATCCAGAGGCACTTCACAGTTAGGAAGACTCCACAGCAAAATTGGGTTGCAGAAAGGATGAACAGAACCTTACTTGAGAAGGTGAGATGTATGTTAGCACAGTCTGGATTGAAGAAGACATTTTGGGCAGAAGCTGTTATATATGCAAGCCACATTGTCAACCGTTTACCATCAGCAGCACTTGAAGGCAAAACGCCTATTGAGGTATGGAGTGGTAAACCTGCATCTGATTATAGTTTTTTGCATATATTTGGTTGTCCTGCTTATTTTCATGTAACTGAAACTAAACTTGATGCAAGAGCCAAAAAGGCTATATTTGTTGGTTTTAGTACTGGTATCAAAGGTTACAGGTTGTGGTGTCCAGAACAGAAGAAGTTAGTAATCAGCAGGGATGTGACTTTTGATGAGACCAGCATGATTAGCTCGGGACAGACGACTGGTGGTATAGGACAGTCGACTGGTGAGCAGCAGAAGAGTAGGACAGTTCTCCAACAGGTGAGTAGCAGAAGCTCGGGACAGTCGACTGGTGTACAGGAGCAGTCGACTGGTGGTCCAGAACAGCAGAAGAGTGGGAGCTCGGGACAGTCGACTGTTGGCAATTACCAGTCGACTGGTAGGAGAGTTCTCCAACAGGTGGAGTTAGAAAAGTTGTCAGTTGAAAATCCGGTTCCTGTCCAAGATGAAGATGATGTGGTTGATACTGAGAATGATGAAGAAGTTCCTATCCAGCAGGTAGAATCAATTGCAGTAAGAAGGCAAAGAAGAGATATCAAACGACCGTCTCGTTTTACAGATACAGTTGCATTTGCTCTTCCCATTGTGGATGATGAAGTTCCCTCCAACTTCAAAGAAGCTACTAGAAGTTCTGAAAATGCAGATTGGAAAGTTGCTATGGATGAAGAGATGAACTCTCTTCATAAGAATAAGACTTGGGATCTAGTGCAACTACCAAAGGGGAAGAAAGCAATTGGTTGCAAGTGGGTGTATACGAAGAAAGAGGGTTCAAAAGGCAGTGTTCGGTTCAAGGCTAGACTAGTTGCAAGGGGGTATGCTCAACAGGAAGGGATTGACTATAATGAAGTGTTCTCTCCGGTTGTGAAGCATCCTTCAATTCGGATTTTGTTAGCATTGGTAGCACAGTTTGATCTTGAATTGACACAGATGGATGTGAAGACTGCATTCTTACATGGGGATCTAGATGAAGAAATTTATATGTTGCAGCCAGATGGGTTTAAGACAGCTGGGAAGGAAAGTTGTGTTTGCAGGTTGAAGAAGTCTCTCTATGGGTTGAAGCAATCTCCAAGGCAGTGGTATTTGAGGTTTGACCAGTTTATGAAAGTGCAGGGATATTCCAGAAGTGAGTATGATCATTGTGTCTACTTCAGGAAGTTGCAGAATGGTTCTTTTATATATCTGTTATTATATGTGGATGACATGTTGATTGCCTCTAAAAATGCTAAGGAGATTCAAAATTTGAAGAATCAGTTGAGTTCTGAGTTCGAGATGAAGGATCTTGGTGAAGCCAAGAAGATACTTGGGATGGAGATAGCTAGAGACAGAGCAAAGGGCATAGTGAGTTTGACACAGAAGCAATATCTTTTGAAGGTGCTGAAACGGTTTGGTATAGATGAGAAAACAAAACCAGTCAGTACACCCTTAGCCACTCATTTCAGAATTAGTGCTTCTCAGTCTCCAAGTACAGATGAAGAGAGACAGTATATGGCTAATGTACCTTACACTAGTGTGGTTGGCAGTTTGATGTATGCCATGGTGTGTACTCGACCAGACATCTCTCAGGCGGTGAGTATGGTTAGTCGATATATGCATGATCCAGGCAAAGAGCATTGGCAAGCAGCTAAATGGATTTTGAGGTACATAAGTGGCACCACAGATGTGGGTTTGAAGTTTGAAAGGGATGACAATATTAGCAGGTTATTGGTGGGTTATGTTGATTCGAACTATGCAGGTGATCTAGATAAGAGGCGGTCTACTACAGACTATTTGTTTACTATGGCTAGAGCACCTATAAGTTGGATGTCCAATTTGCAGTCCACTGTAGCGTTGTCTACTACTGAGGCTGAATACATGGCGGTTGCTGAGGCCATGAAGGAAGCCATTTGGATTCATGGACTTTTGAAGAGCTTGGGAATTCATCGGGAGAAGGTGGAGGTACACTGTGACAGTCAGAGTGCTATTCATTTAGCGAAGAACCAAGTTCATCATTCGAGGACCAAACATATTGATGTTCGTTATCACTTTGTGCGTGATTTGATAAAGGATGGTGATATTCATTTGGTGAAGATTGGAACAGCTGATAATCCTGCTGATATGTTGACCAAAGTTGTTGGGGCAGCCAAGTTCAAGCATTGCATGAACCTGGCTAATATTTTGCATGTTTGATAATTTGGCATGGGCGGTTTGGGATAGTGCTTTGCTATTGGTTTGTTTAGTATGTGATATCATACTAAGGTGGAGTTTTGGGTTCTTTTGTTACATTTGATGATGAGCAGTTGTTTTGGAGTATTTGTGGAGATTGCTTGGGCTACTTGGAAGATTTCGCCAAGGTGGAGATTGTTGGATACTTGGAAGATCTCGCCAAGGTGGAGATTGTAGGATAATGGCTCGATTCTGGTTCAGATTGTTTTGGTGTATCTGCAGCAAATGAAAGTTCCAGTATATCAGTCGACTGGGTTGGATGATCAGTCGACTGTCCCGAAGGAAGTACCAGTCGACTGGTAATTCGACCAGTCGACTGTCGGCGGGTTTTGGATCCAGAATAGGCCCATTTCGAAAAGGCCCAATAGTTTCCTATAAATACGACCCGTTAGGGTTTTGTAATTAAGAGAGACGGAATTAGAGACCTCTTTTCGGATTTTGCAGCCGTCATCTCTTGTAAACTTTGTTTTGCCCATCGTTGATTATAGCAAGAAGAAACCCCAACCGCTCCGTGGATGTAGGCATGTGTTTTGCCGAACCACATTAAATCTTGTGTTCTTGTGTTGCTTGTTTTTCTGTGTTTTCTCGCTGTTTCTCTCGTTTGATTGTTGGTTAGTTTGTATTCCGCACAACAGTTCGGTATGGTCTCCTTGAATAAAAGCAAAATTCTCTACATAGTCTTTATGCTTTAGATGACAGTCAATTTATTTAAGTTCTTATCTATGATACATTTTCAGGGTGAAAAGGATGACATGATTATAGCTGTATGTGCCGATGATCCCGAGTATTGTCACTACAGAGACATCAAAGAGCTTCCTCCTCATCGCCTTCAAGAGATTCGCCGTTTCTTTGAAGACTGTATCCTCTTTCCATAAATAATGGAGTTTCTGAAAGTGACTAGATAATGAAATCAGGGACAGAGTTATGGATTGCAGTAATAGTCTTTTGTATTTTATGATTAACAATGTAATCTTGAACTAGCAGAAATAATGTATGTGAAAATGGATTTTTTATATATTCATTCATTAAAGAAAAAAAAATTAATTTTTTTAAAAATTTTAAAAAAAAATTTTTTTTTTAAAAAATGTTTACCTACCCCGGCGTTTTCCAAAACGCCGGGGTAGATTTTCCCCCAAAAAAAATAAAAATAAAAATAAAAAAAGTATATACCGGCGTTTTTGCAAGCGCCGGGGTATATTACACCAACACCGGTGTTTTCAAAAGCGCCGGTGTAGGCCGCCATATCCCCAGCACACACTCCACCAGCGCTTGTTGTGGCGTTTTTCCAAACGCCGGTAGGTTATACGCCGGCGTTTATAAACGCCGGTGAAGTCCCAAAAAAGCGCCGGTGAAGACCTTTTCTTTTGTAGTACATAGATGGATTAATTTGCCTACTCAGGAGTTCCAACTGGTCATCAGTGAATATCTGTCTAAGCACAGCCCCTCTGGTATTTGCGGCCCCACCAACAAGCCACTTATCATCAAGGTGATGGCTATATACGTACACCATATCGTGCATCTTCTATACGAGACATGCTTAACAGTTTCATGGCAAGTGTTGAACCTAGTGATGTAACCTGATCACAGTTTCGAAGAATTTAAACATTAATACCAAATCGAATTTAAGTCAATTATTCCAATAAAAGCAGTCTCTTTGAAGTTCACAGCTTTTCCAGGTTGTATGGCACATGCAGCAAGAAACGCCGCTATACTATCACTTGTTCCCGCGCAAATGCAACAGTCTTTCGAAAAACCTAGCAGAAAGAACTCTTAATGCTTTTAAAACTTTTTCTTTTCAAATATGTTTCTCAATTAACTGCCATATAAAATATCTTAGATGAAGGACACAATCAAGGTTTTGTATGAAGTCAATACTTGAAGAATAAATACAAATCTGTTGTTACCAATTTAGGGTATGCTGTTATCAGAGAATCTAATTAATCAGAATGGTTTAACATCTAATTAACTTGAACTGCAGTAAACAAATTATGAACGCTGTTGAAGGAATATGATGTACTACAAAGCAATATAAGTATTTAACGCATTGTCAGAGTTGATCACACATACCAAATTGAGATGTAATATCTTCCATGATGAAATCAATAGGATTTCCAGGTTCGATAACTGTAGGTAGTAAATGTGAAAATGGCTGGGAAAGCAGCCAAGTTCGGTAGATCATACCCGACCTGTCACAGAACAGGAATATTAACCAACACATTCTAGACCATATAACAAGACATTTTTAACAAGAAGCACGTATTTTTGAGTTCTGACCAATAGAGAAATGCAAGGGCTGAGCGAGAGGATCTCATTAATTTAGGTTCTAACACAATTAATCAGCAAATTGTTAGGCTGGAATGGTATATACTTGGCTGCTAAGCTTTTAGAGGTTTCTGGCCAAGGCACTCTCTTGCTTAGTTTGCTCAGGTTGGAACCTAGGTGCAAGATGTTATAGTGGGTTAATGTCAGGTTGATAACTAGAAAATTGCAGGCTAAATTTTTCCAAAAGCTCCCTCGACCTTGACCTGTTATCAGCATAGGAGCACATTTTGATTGGAAAAGGTTCGGATAGGGGTCGCAGCAGCATTTACAAGCCTGAGTTGGGTCCAAATTTTTTATGAGTCCAAGCCTGACCCAGATATGATAGGTGAAGAAAATGTATTCTTACATATACAAAATACATACAACTGTTAGTATACATAATGACACATTTATAGGATGCCTGCATTTTGTTGCTTATGAATTTATGTATGTAATTTGTTGATTTGCATTACCATTTGATTTTGGATATTATGTATTATAAACTTTTGTTTCATCATTTCTCATTAATGAAACATGGTTTGAGAAATTTTTTTTATTGGCACATTTAACAATTTGGAATTGTTGAGCTGGCAGGGATCACTACTTTTGTGAATATGCATAGAAAAGTTTTATACCATTTGGACACACAAAACTTATAAGTAGTTGGGCATTGTATATGTACATATAAACTAAAAAAAATTTGAACATATGTACATATAATTGGTAATTTAATGCAATTACTAGAAGTACGAACTAGGTCTCGTAACGTCTCTCTCTCTCTCTCTCTCTCTCTCAAAAAGGTCTAGTAACAGATCAAGATAGATGATAATACCTTCAAGTTCAACGCATTATATTATAGTCCGACACTCCAATCTTTCCTTCAAGAAGCCACAGTAGCCAATCACACTGATACATTTAGTACAGCTGAGTCTTCGTCTACATCTTGTGAATTCCTCCACCACGAAACTGTTAGAGATTATGACAAATTATAACAATAGAATGTAGGATTAATATCCTAAACTAAGGTGCTTGACATATTTATCCTAGTTATCAAAATTGGAATACCTAGACTACTATCACAAGCCAGTATTTACAAAATAAATACTGGTTTGGGTACTGGATTCTCGACCCACTCAACCCACGTTCCGATATCCATACAATTAGTACGTGTAATACACGTGTTACCCATAGAATAATATTACACATAATATTATTCATATAGTGAGAATATATCTATATATCAAACAATCTCCTTCTATATTCTCAATATATAAACTACTAGATTATCTCATCAGTTCAACATGAAGCTGACTGGCTGATAGTAGTCTTTAAATATAAGAAATGCATTACTCAATGTACAGTTCATATAGACTAATAGCATTGGTATAAATACCCGAAACCCGGACCCGACCCAGACCCGACATTGAACCGGAACCGACCCGGCCTATCCGGGTCCGAGTTCGGGTCTTAAAATAAGACCTGTTGTACTTTCGGATCCGGGTCCGGATCCGCTCAAAAGAGACCCGACCCGGACCAGGACCCGGACCCGGACCAGGACCCGTTAAAAAAAACCCAAAAAATTAACATAAAAATAAATATTCTATCCTCATCCCTCCCCTCCTTCCTCAATTCTAAATCTTCATCTTCTAAACTCAAATCTCATTTGTTTTTCTTCTCTCCTCTTTTCTAAATCCTCCACCTGCCGCCTCCGCTCGCTGCTCACACTCCCGCTCCTACCCGAACGGGTAGGAATATTTTAATAGGACCCAGACCCGGAACCGGACCCGGTCCTCACGGGTCCGGGTCCGGGTCGTGAAGGACCCGACCCAACCCGACCCGATACCAATGCTATAGACTAAATCAATTATAAGTCCGAATAGTTCAAAAAGACTAAACCAAAATAATTAAATTGTTTCCAAACCATATCACAACAGAATAGTTCACAATGACTAAATCAACTGGAGTAATCTGTCATAATTTCAAAATCAAACAAAGCAAATAAACTTCAAGAACAAAATAAGAGTTTTAAGCTCAATGAACACAAGAGTCTTAAATTCAACAGAAGTTTTACCAAGCAAGTGACTAATTTATTCTCGAAAGAAATAAACTGAAACTCTGTCCTTGCACACTGCTTTATGTTTACTCCTCCATTTTGAGCAAATATTATTTTGAAATCTATGTTGACAGATTCAACTCCTCCAACTTTGCTAGCTTATTGAAAACAAGAATATCAAGAGACACATCTCTAAAAATTTCAACGAATTTCACAAAGTATCCAGTTCCACAAAAGAACTTAGTACAATTTATAATTAGCTTAGCAAAAATGTAACGCAAGCATTACAATCAAGTTTCTTTAACTAAATAAAGAACAAAAACTATTATAGTTTCTACACAAGAACTATACTATGTTTCATATTGTAATGATAGAACAGTCAAATCAATTATGGTTAATTCTAAATTATCAAAATTGGAATGAAACAAGAATCCATAAAAGAGAAATATCATCAAAACTGAAATGATATAACGACATTCTAAACATCAAAAC